>BSXT01001258.1:0-20980 GCA_030267785.1 Phytophthora fragariaefolia
TGGCAAGTAGGGTGGAAATCCTCACACTACTCGCGGTATAATGCCCAGATCCAGTGGTTTTCCGACTTGGGTCTGGGGGGCCGTGGATCCAATACTCTGGTCTGGATCCGGCCCTGGGTTGCCTTGTAGGTGTCCCTTGCCTTTGCTTGTCTTCCTTTCTTGTGCTTGCAGCTTCCTATAGCGGGATCTTGGGTCTTGAGAAGCGAAGGACGCCCCGGCAAAGCAGTAAACTCCGGTAAATCAATATTATGCACTTAGACTATGGATCACTAGTAGGTTGGATCTGGCCAATATATTATCCAGCTATAATACCCAACACTAGATCACCTATTGACTACCTCCGTACACCTTGGGGGCCAATGTAATTCCCGATTTCAGGCAAAGAAGAAGGCGCTTGCGATGCCCAAGGCAAATTCGGTTCTGTTTTATGAGTGTAGATGTTTTGGTTGTGGAGTAGGAAGCAAACGATGTTTTGCCCGTCTGCTACACTTTTACGGGTCACCGAGTGCTGAGGCAACTCGGCTATGAGGTGACGCAGGGTGGGTCACTTGGCTCCTCAACCGTCTATCACTTCTAAGTGTAGGACCCATTGCGAGAGTAATACAGTTAGATAGCAAAAGTTAGTTAAAGAGAGTAATAATAAAGAAGTAACAATATGTGATTGCCAGGCAAAGCCTCGACAGGACCACGGCGTCTGGCGGGCTGCTCGTTCTCGCTTGCTGCTCGCGGAGCGGCAAAAGCGGAAGTGAGAGCGAGAGCGAGCTGCCCGCCGCGCACCGCGTGTCCGCAAAGTAGATTAGCAATAACATACAAATACACAGTTCCCCTATATTTAACCGCAGTGTTTTGCCCCCAGCACGGGGCACACCATCTTGGCAGCGCAAAGCCAATGATGTAGTCTTGCATAGAGTAGCGTAGATGTCGTTACAGTTATCTTGCACCGTCACGCACCTGCACACGGTGCGCAACGGGCGCAAGATCACGAATCCGATGTGCCAATCTGGATAACTGCCGGTGGACAGTGGCTCGGGTGTTGAGGACTGGACACTGGCAGACTGCAGCGCAGCCCACTCTGGGCTGCAATCTCACAGGTTAGAAGTGTCATGGCGCCCGTGCTTTTCGGCGTACCGGCCCGCCTCGCGCTCGGCGAGACACGATTCTATCCCGGGCTGACTTTAGTTTCTTGGCGCCACCAGTCGACTACCCTACAAGATATGCCTTTTGGGTAGCGACGGCAGCATAACCTCGCCCGCACATAGACTTACCGGAAGAGTATACACTTGTTGCGGACTTAGAGAATTCTGCTCTGTTAGTTCTTATGTTCTTGGGACGTCTGCAGCCGAGTCAGCTAAGTTCGACCTCGGGCCTAAGCAGTTCTCCAGCCGAGTCCGCTAAATCTGACTTCGGACATAAGCGACTCCCAGCCAAGTCCGCGATGTCCGAGCTCTTCTTTGGTGCTCGCGAACTTGGTGTGTCTCGACTTCACATACCACTCGGCTCTGAAGAAATAAGGAAGCTTTTGTAAATGACTTTACATTAGTTAGCTTTGACTTCTGTGACTCGAGCATTTGTTTGAAGGACTCACTCAAGGAACGCACCTGAAGCCACTGTGATACGGCGGCGGCGGACCCCCAAACCGGTCCAAGAAGACTCGCGACAGTTGTCAACATAGGCATCGAACTGAAGGTCTCGAGAAAGTAAACGAATGCATTTCAACTTCGCATTTGAAAATCACAAAATCATGGGGCAAACAGGGGGCGCACATGGAGTTCGAGTGAATTAAAACATGACACAGTCGCAGAGGCAGCAGTGCAGCCCGTCTGGATCGCCAGTCTATCCTTAAACGCCCGGATGGTCTCGTCGTCCGAGCGACCGAGTTCACGTCGGCGTCGACGGGAATCCCATTGGGATGGGGAAGATGACATGTCTTTTATTTTTATTTTAATCTGTCAAAGCCGGTTGCACTGCAATTTGCAGTGCGGCGTGATACATATGACTGTAAGAGTTTCGCATAAACAAGTCTCACAGTGGAAAAGTGGAAACGCCATCTGCCCCGCATAACCATGTCATACGGTCACGGGTTGTGCAAGAAGCATACTGTACATGGCTCGCAAAGAAGTTACTGCCACAAATATTATATGTAATTCGAATTTTACAATGTAGATAGGCCCACAACTGAAATACTACGAAGAGGTAGCATGCTACGCTGCTCTCAGTTAGGTGCTGTTCGCTTCGCTTTAGATCATGCGATCAAACTAGTAAAAAGCTGGAACACTCGGCGGTAGGGGTTTCATGAAGTAATTAGGAACCGGAAATAAAGCTATACCAGGTATGAGCAAACCTTGGATTGATATTTGGTTAAGCAGGGCTAAGATTCTGATTGAACAACTGCACGTCTCCAGCAGTTTCCGGAGCGAGCTTGTCGAAGGCTTTTTTACTTCTACTACTAGTACATTTTAGCATCATTTAATTTAAATGACAGTCTTCACCTGCTCGCGCCCGCTGTAGTAACGATGAAAACTATCCACCAGTTTGACTTGTGGTTACTGGTTCTTGAGGAAGGAAGGAAATTGAGTTGATTAACTGGTTATTTCTTGTTGCTCTCACTTGAGTTCTATGCTCAGATTGCATTCGTCTTGCGGTCGCACCACGGACGACATTGTTTGCTGCCACTGTGTGCCGTTGGTACACACCCAGTCGGCTCCCGTCTCGAATATGCGGCGGGAGGCATCGACCTAGAATGTGAGTTTGGAAGTTGCCCAGTAAAGCGAAGACAGTGTAGAACAGCTTGATTTTGGCTCGAAACTTCTTGGCATAGTGGCAGAGTATGTTCTTCTGCACGTTGGTGGGTCATCATTGGTAACCAATTTGGTTGGGCTGGTGGTGTGGCTTGGGTTTCACTGGGATGGTGATCTTCCCGCTTCAAGCGGGCCGCTTGTACAATGTGTATGAACCAAAATAAATACTTTGTGTCGACTAGCTGAAGCGCCCCTATCGTATATGAAAGGGTATTTGAATGTAGTGGCACATTGAGGATTGACTGCTGCTTCAACGAAGCTCGTTGCCTCGTGTTACGTGGCAAAGCAAAACTATCATGCATATTATTATGTACAGATGAGGGCGTGAATAAGGAACGGTACTGTACAGTATTTTAACACTTAAATACCGGTAGTATGATTACGGCGGCTAGACGGCAGGCGTTCACAACACAATACAGTACATGTACATACCGGTACGTACAGATGGGGGCGTGAATAAGGAAGCCTGATATATAACAAAGCTCAAGTGGTATGAAGCGATTAGAGAGCATAAATTGATGTTGGATGGTAAAACTACTCAATTTAGTTGATTATGTCGCTAATTTGAGTCCGATCTTCGCATATTCGCGTGAAGCGAGGCCGCTCAGATACTGGAATGTGGAGGGCTTCAGCGTACAGCCGACCGAGAATCAGCAGCATCCGCCCGGAAATGGGTATGTGCTCTTGCTCAGCGTACAGCACCATTTTGACGAGACACGAGTCCAGTACCACCATGGAGGCGCGAGGCATCGGCTTGCGGCAGCGAAGCGATTAGCTTGAGAGAGCTCTCGTTTTCGTGGATCCTCTTCACTGATGACTTGCCCGGCGCTTTTTCCAGATTGAACTTCTCCCGAGATCATTCTCCTAGCAGTCACTATTCAGGCGGACTGGACTATGACAGTACTTCAAGCCTTCGCCTCTACAATTACATAGTATTGAATATTGTAGGTTATAGGATGACACCCATTAAATTTACAATAGTGATACATATTAACTATTGGTAGCGATGTCAGTAAGATAAAGAAAAACAAGCGAAATTTATGGCATCCGATAAAATTATAAACTGGTAAATAATTTATAGTTGTATGAACTGGAATAGGACTCATTCTCGAGACTGCACTTGATAATCGTGCTTGTTTGAGGACTCTTCCCTGCTCAAACCTTTCCGAGCTGCGGCCAAAAAGAGTCGAAATGGTCGGGATGCCACCACGTCGGTAGTTCTTTTTTATTAATACTGTCGGTGGGGACAGCATACTTGCAGGATAAGCTCACAATACACATAACTTCAGCTCAATTGTTTAATTACTGGAATATTGTTCTTTCCTGGTGCCATCCCAAAAGTTATACCTCGTACAGGCATCGGGTGTTTTAAATTTATTACTACATGTACCTATCCAGCAAATCTAACGCGGAACATATATACCGGTAAGTACAGTGTAGATGTACATGTATCTACTGTTGTCACATGCACGCTTATGCCAGTCCTTGGTTAGCCTTATTTGCTCGAAGGCACGACAGTTGCTGAAGTGGGAAGAACTGGAAAATGGGAACCTAGCGATGCATGTATGTACGGTATTTACCCGTTACCTTTGAGATACAGTCCCAAACAGCACGCGACACTGCAGAATGAACAGTTCCGTGTTTAACTCTGGGATCTGCGATTGGAAGATGCATTTGTGCCTGCTCAGTGCTCAGCAGACCTGGCTGGAAGCTGTCTATTTGTACGTTATGAGCACGAGTGGCAGATTGCACTAGCTGTAATCACTTAAGAATTCACCTTCTCGGAACAACCGATTTCGGCAACACCCCAAGACAATGGTTTACGCCTTCATGTTCAAGACCGCGGTGTTAATTGCGACTGTGTTCGTATCTCTCGGTTGCACTAACGCAGAGCTGGAAACCGTGAAGCTCACGCACCCGGCCGGCTCTAGCGCGGAGATTTATCTATTTGGTGCTCATATCAAGTCTTTTCGCTCCGTGTTCGACCCATGTCAAACCGCTCCCACCTTGACGGTGTGAATCCCATTCGTGGTGGCATCCCTATCGTGTTCCCGAACTTCGGCAGCGCGACGGGCCTACCCAGCCACGGCTTCGCCCGCACCACCAACTGGACCTTAGTTAGCGTTGAGCAGGCAGCTGACGAGACTCGCTCTAGTGTTGCCACGTTCACTATGGCGTCTAGTGACTCGACTCGCAAGTTGTGGCCTGTTGACTTTGAGCTTCAGTACGATGTGAAGCTATGGTCTGCTCAACTTGAGACTACTCTGCAAGTTCGCAACACTTTTACTAAGGACATCGACTTCCACGCTCTACTGCACAACTACATTGAAGTGAACGACGTGCGTAACAACGGTGTGGTCGTAACGGATCTCAAGGGTGTTAACTACTATGATAAGGTCACCAAGACGAACAAAACCGAGACTCGCGATTTCATCTCCATCACATCCCAGACTGACAACGTGTACTACAATGCCCCTGACAGGGTTGAGGCTCCTATCACGGGCGCTAACTTTGACTACACCGTGCGAGTTGACAAAGCTGGCTCCGTGAACGGTACCGCAACCAAAACCGATCTTGTTGTGTGGAACCCGTGGGCTGATCGCGCTAAGACGATGGATGACTTCGGTGCCGAGGAATACCTCAAGATGATCGCAATCGAGCCTGGTGGTGTGAGTGAGAAGCAGGTTCTTCCCGCTGGCCAGACGTACACTTTGCACCAAAAAATTTCGGCTATCCGATACTCGTAAGCAACAAAAAGCTATCGTTTGGTGGTCTATAAGACTTTCCATACTCGAAAACGCGTGCACAAGCTCTAACAGAGACGTTAAATTCTTACAAAAATAACATCTACTGTGTAGTTTGTTCTCTCACTTCAAGTAAGATGCTGTTTTTCAGCTCGTTTCTGCTTTTGTTGGATGCCCTGTGCATCCAACATTTTTACTCTTCATAGATCTATGATTATTAATCATTATACTACTGTAGTAGATCTATAGGGAGTAAAAACAGATACGATATCCGACACTTGGAACTCCCAGAGGAAAAGCTGGTGCTATTGAGATCGCTCCAGCTCTACCGCATAGTTTGATAAAATCTCAAACTGCAGCAATTTATCGGCTCGCTCTAGAGAGCCAGGGAGGCCTTGAACAAGCTGATTGGACAAAAACAGATTGAAGATATACACGTAGTGAGTGATCATCAGGAGCTTACTGCCTGTGTAGCAGTTCGGAACAACAAACATCTTCGCCTTAGAAGTGCACTGATGAAAAGGGCTTGAGGGAGGATGGTCACATGTACTAGGAAAGCTATCGGTTACTGCAACATTTTTGATATGCACTAGCCAACATTTTTCAAAGTATTCATACAGCAACGGGCTTCTCGACTATCGAAGGGGAATTTGGTGAATATCGGCTTATCACTGGAAGATATCACCTACGCCAAGCAATTCGACATAGTTCACAACTACGTCAGCTGAAGTAAAAAAAAACTCTTTTCGAAACATCAATACAACATCTACAATGGATGTCATCCATTCGACCCCCCCCCCGCGCCGCGCAAGACCCCTCATCCGCTGCAGGACCATGCCAGGACTAAGTGCAGCTACCCTACCATCCGAAACCCTGTACGCAGGCCATGTACTCGAGAGTTACTCGATGGCGTTCGTCTGCTGCAATGCAGGAGGCAACCACGTAGCTGCCATTCTTAGCGTCGACGACACCCAAGGCGAGCCGTATCCGATCTATGTAGACAAAGGAGAGATGATCCCTCTGAACAACATCGTGAAGCGCCGCGTTGACCGGTTTAGGAACCGCTTTAAGACCGGATACGAAAGTGGCGGAAGCACAGGACGTTTCACCTTGCTGCTGGCCGTGTCCAGAAAATTCTGCTCTGTTAGTTATGATGTTCTTAGGGTGTCTGTTGGTCGCCTTTTCCGTTTCCTAAGGTTTCCTATACAAATATCAAGGAAAATGGGTGGTTTTGGATCTCGGCCGACCCTCCCGCTAACTTCGGTTTCGGAGCTAAGAGACCCTCCAGCCGAGTCCTCTAAGTCCGATTTTGGACTTAGATAGTTCGGCTTAAGTCCGGCCAGCTAAGCTTGTACCGTTCTGCTGATATCCTAAGACTTGGGGACATATTCCCCAGTCATACTTATTCCCGTCTAACTTAGGTGCGTGCGAACTTGGTGTATCCCGACATCACAACTGCCCCAGTCATGCTCCGAGCCGAGTTGGGGTGGGGCCTGACCATTACTCTGATGTCGCTTTCTGTCAGCCGCCACTTTCCCGTTGACATCTTGGACCTCGCCCAGCTGATCTCAGTGTCGCCGCGCTTCACGCCGGAGACGCCTCCGGTAGGCTCGCCTTCCTCCTTATCTCTATGCTTGGTCATCCCGCTAACTTCACTTCCATTTGCAGCCCTCTGCTGACACTGGGATGACGTCTTCTGGTCCTTCTGGTCGGGGTAAGGGCTTATCCGCCGAGTCGCCGCCTCGGTCTCGTGTCACTCCGAGGGTCAGCGGTGAATGAGAGTGCTCGTTCGTCGACCTGACAACGGAGACAGACCCAGGCCCAGGGCAACCTTCTCGCATGAGCCCTCCTCGCCAGCCGAGTCCACTGTGAGACGCCACTTCGGACGCTGAGGATAAGCCGGACCCGGCTCGGCGGGTTATCCTGGAGTCTTTGGAGTGTCTCCTGCACCTTCAGGCTAGCCAGTGGGAGCAAGAGTTCGCCGAGCTAGCTTCGCTGGTACCCTTCTCCTTGACCCGACCTGCTGTGCCCGCCGATCGAGCTCAGCGGGATGCTGTGCTCTCGGCTGCTTCAGTCCATGAAGTTGGCGACGCCCTGCGTCATCCGTTTGCTCGACCGGACTCCTCCGCAGTCCTCACCGGCTTGCGGAGTGAGGTACAGGTGGTGCAGCAGATCAACTCGTCCCTGACGCGGCGGCTCGATACCCAGTCCGCAGAGTTAGCCGACCTCCGGAGTCAACTCAACATCATGTCTCTGGAGCGAAATCGATTGTTGGACTTGTCCAAGCAGACGACGGCGTTCATCGCCTCTCTCCGCAAGAGTGTCGCCGAGTTGTAGGTCCAAGCTACCGTCGCTCGGTCTCAGGCTGATGCTAAGGTTGTCACAGCCTTCTGTCACGCTGATGATTTCAAGCGGCAGGTCCAAGATAGAGAGAAGGAGATCGCTACCTTGCGGGTCTCCATCGCCGAGCGTGATCGCGCTTACGCGGACCTGCAAGGGGTGGATTCCACGCATTTCGCACAGCTGCAGGAGTCGGCTCGGCTTCTCGTTGATGGAGGTAGCCAGCCACTTCGCCACGCCCTGGCGGTGATTTCTCACCAAAGGGCAGTCATCTTGCGGCAGAAGCGGGCCATCGCTCGACAGGGGTCTATCCTCATGTATGACCCGCACATGGCAGCTGCTGCGGCAGGTGGGCTGGATGCACCAGGTCTCTCGCCGAGCAACCTTCAGCTGAACGCTCGGTTGTGCCGCATTCTCGCCGAGCGATTCCAAGAAGCCATGGCGATACCAAGTGGAAAGACGCAGGTTCTTGAACTGCGCATCGGGTCTCGTCAAGATGGATCTGCCACCGCTCCACTGAGTTCGTCTTCTCCTTGCCGAGATTCCGGGCGTACGGCTTCTCCGGGCTCGATTGGGTTATCCACTCGGAAGTCGACTCGGCTGGTGGATCTTCACAGCCTCGACGGACATTGGCACAACTCCGTCGAGCTCGGCTGAACACTCTGACTCCAGCCAAGAAGCTCCGTCGTCTCTCTCATCCAGTGTCGACGATTGCTGGTGGGTCTCGACGCAAGCCTCACCAGCCTCCGGGCCAGCCGTACTCGATTCCCCTTCCTGGTGAGGAGGGGCACGAGGAAGTGATGGACTTGCGGGCCGGTGATGACCTGGGTGCGGTGTCTGATGGGGAGCTACTGCGACTCCCGACTGCTTCATCTCGGCGGCGGCGTCGTCGCCGAGCCTCAAGCTCGGCTGCTTCGAGCTTGGCTGCTAGGGTAGCTCGTCCCGCCAGCGTTGCTGGTGACGAATCTTCCTTCGATTTCGACCTTGGGGGCCCAGCGGAGGATGTGGAACTTGACTCTTCCGCTGAGACGGGAATGGTCACGACTTCGTCCTCCAGTGTCGTGTCTACGGGGCCATCGAGTGCGGTCGCAGCAACTTCGAGCGCCACAGTGACGACTGTGGTCTCGGCTGCACCAACGGTGGACTCGGCTGTGGTATCGTGCTCGGTTCCCCAGGGCTCTTCGATCCGTGCAGCAATTTCGAGTTCGTCTGCGACGGCGTCGAGTTCGGCTGTGCTAATCAGCATGGGTTCATGCTTGGCAGAGTTAGCTTCCGCCGACTCGAGTGTACCGACGTCACTCCCTGTTGCGTCCTCCGCCGCACGATCGTTCGCGTCGTGCTCGGTGGCATCTACCACGGAATTGGTGAGATCGGCTGAGCTCGATACACCGACATTGTTCTTGCGCCTGGCCCCTTCGCCGACGTCGAGGGTGGTTACACCTGCGTCATCGTCGGCGGGCCCAGTGGTTACTTCAGCTCCAGTTCCGAGCTCCGTCATTACTCCCCAACCATCGTCAAGCTCGTCTTTGACCACCTCGCCCACCGCGAGTTCGACTTCGATGTCCATCTCATCGTCGAGCTCGGCTGTGACCACTACATCGGGGACGAGCTCGGCTGTGGCTGCTTCATCGGTGGCAGGATCGGCAGGGGCCTCTTCCTCAGTGCCCGGTCATGTTGGTGCAGTCTCAGTGTCAACCCCGAACTCGGCCATGCTTCGGGTTCTGGGTTGCTCTCGTCAGACACCTGTCCACCAGCCGAGTGCAGTGGCGTCGACGGTAGTTACCGCTGTCCCTGGAGTTTCGTCGACATCGACTCGGCCTACGGTTCCCACTTCTGGTTCCATATCGGTCTCCCTCTCTGGTCGACCCCGGCGAAAGTCTGCTACCATAGCGGCAAGCTTGTCGAGTCACTACCTGAATGAGTTGAATGTCTCCGACCGCGTGGCTCTAGGGCTCGGCGGTTCTGCTGAGTCTTCTTCCGATTCGACATCGCGCGGAGCTGGGTCGTCGGCGAAGCCGCTGGAATTACTGAGTGGTTCTTCTGACGCCGAGTTGGATAGCGTTGCTGCCAGCTCAGCGGAAATTGAGTCGCGTCGCGGGCAAACTGGATCAAGCTAAAACTACTCATCACCCCAATACGCGTGCTCTGGCTTCTGACACTTCATCTCTGGACGGAGATGACTCGTCTGACGATTCGGACGACGTCTCGCTCCGCGAGCTCGTCTCTCGGATGCAGACTGGTCGGGTTGCCTCGCACGGGAAGGCTCAATCATATCTGGCTCTCGGTTGCACTCCTCCATCTTCTCCTCGCTCCTCCGACTCGGCTGGGGCTCTGTCTGCCCAGCGGTCGGTTACGCCTTCCAGGAAAAAGAAGGAGAAGAAGGAGCGCCGAAAGCACAAGCATCGTCACAAGCGCCGTCTGTCAGAGCTGGAGGACTCGGCGGGCTCAGTTGGTGATGGAGATCGTCCTAGGAGGTCCAAGCGTCTTGCATCCTCGGACCCGGCTGGTAGCTCGTCCACCCAAGAAGAATCGTCGGGATCTTCCGCCGAGTTCTTCTCGGCTCACCCAGCAGGCGTTTCGCTGGCCGTTCCGTCGAGTCCATCTTCGACGACTGCATCCGTTGGTGTCACCCCTCACCCAGGAGTTCACTCGACTCCAGCTTTACCGGTGGCCCTCAGGGTGTCGTTCAGCACCTTGCAGACTCATGTTGCTCAGCCTGCCTCGCGAGACTCGCGAAACACCGCGCCGAATGCTCGGCTACATGATCTGTCGTTCCTCCATTTTTGCTCGGCTCGCTGTTGGGAGGCCATTTTGGAGCGTCAAACTGGCGAGTTCATCCGGGCTGGAGGGGATCGCTCTCGGATTTCACCTACTCCGAGCAGTCTCGATTGCCGATGGGTATAACCCCGATCATCCCTCGCAGCTACAGAGGCGACACCTGCCTGCCAGTCCCATGTTCGTCTCACCCCTGCGTTTCTTGGAGGCTCGGACTCGGCTGGGCAACTCGGCGAGGGCGTCTTTGCTGATGGCGAGGCTCGCTGAGGTATGGGTCAAACTGCGCGGGGAGATTTCTAGCCCGACGAAGCCCGGGAACTGGGCTAGCTTGGCTAGGGATGAACACCCCACAAGGTATTTCGTGGCCTTTTGGGAACGTACTCACTGGGTCGTTGAGTCCGGTGTAATGATGGGTCTTCATCCTTCTCAGCAAGCGTCTCATTCTTACGAAGAAATTGCTGATATGCACGTTGAATGCTTCCAGTACATGTTGAGTCGTAAACGGCGAAGCGATGCGTTGCGGAGTCTCATGGTCACGGTCTCGGACGACTTGTATTTGGCTGTGGTGAATACAATTGGTTGAGTGCCTGGACGTGGACGCCAAGTTATATTTTGAGCCATCCGTGCCGGTGTATCCGTTGGTTAACCTCTCGTGGATTCTTGGTGGGCCTGATTGGTGTCAAGCTGTGACGGAGGTCGACGCAGCGGAGCCATGGTGGCTTACCGACCCGGCTCGCCATCCTACAACGCCTGTTTCCGGGCTCGGAACGTCGACTTTCTCCCTATCGCACCTTCCGGTGTGGATCCCAACGTTGTGGAAGCTGCGGTGGAGGATGATGTTGATCTCACCGAGCCGGACCCGCCGATCCGGTCAACCAGCGCCCCTATGTGCGCCAATCGCGCCGGTATTCACATCTTCGAAGGGTGTGGTCCAGGCGAGCTTGGTAGGACGGCGAGTGACTCGGCTGCGACGGCGCGCAGTGCCCGCGAAGCTCGCGGTGGCTCCGACGGTTCTCCCTCAGACTCGAATTTTGGTCCGGACCCCCCAGATCTCGCCGGCTCGTTGGGTTCTGGCCCGGGCAGCTCGGCTAGACCCTCTTCTCAGGTCAGCAGCTCAGCTGGACAGCACTCGCGAGCGGTGAACTCGGCTGGTCACTCAGCTCAAGGCCACGACTCTGTGATGGTCATGCTAGGGAGCGCCGCATCAGCTGTCTCTCGAGCTCCGTCATCTAGCTCTTCAGTAACTCTTTAATTTCCTTACTTCATTTCGTTAATTAATGCATTCATGTAGTTGGTTCAGTAGCATTTCCACTCGGTTCAGCCTGATACCTTCACTGAGCCGCGATAATATGTGGCGCGGGTGCCACTAGTTCTCATCTGTCACCTGCACCATTTGCAGGCGGTTCTCCCGCTTCTTGTTCCGTAAGTAATCGAACAGTAAACCTCCACACGACACATTTGACAGGGGTTTCCAACCCGGCTCGTCATAGCCAACCCACTTGACCTTGAACCTTCGTTGAGCTCTTACCGTACTGGCTGACAGGGGACGCTCATCGTCGAGGATTGCTTCGACTTCGTACTTGTCTTCATTTTTGTCAGGTTCCCAGCTGTCTTCCGGTAAGAGCTGCTAGTTAAGGTCGAGACGCTCTGCTTCCCCGAGCCAAGTTGTACGTCTCTCGCCGAGTTCCTTGAATGCCTTCAGTAGAGACACATGTACCACAGGATAAAACCGACAGCCACTCTTGTCTGGGAGTTCGAGCTCGTAGGCAAACTCTCCAATCTTCTACTTTACCCTGAACAATCCGTGCCGCCGGTGCGCTAGCTTCTTGGTTAGCCCAGGTTGCAGCCGCTCCATGAACAACCATACTTGATCTCCCTCTTTAAACAGGGAGGGTGTCGACTCAGCTGGCGACTCGGCTGACGGGTCCTCTCGGGTTTCTGACTCGGTTGGCGGTTCCTCGGTGGTGGCTGACACGACTGCCGACTCAACGCCTACCGGTACCGCTCTTTTCTCGACTCCTCTGAGGGCTTCATTGTGTTCTTTTGCCCGCCGTGATTTCTCCTTACGCTGGAACTCGGCTGTGAGGTATAAAGCAACCTCACTTTGTCGATTGGCTTCCCTCCTCCATTCGGCGGCGTCTGTGGTTTCAGCCGAGCTCGTTTGTCCTTGTCGAATCGATTCGGTCATGTCTTTCAGGGTGGATCGAGCATCACATCCATGGACTAGATAGAAGGGCGTCTCTTGCCTCGTCGGGTCTCTGGAGTTGTTGCCTTCGCTGCGCTCGGCAGCCGGTTAGAGGCCAATGGGGAGACGAATAAAAAGTGACAGGCGCTGACAGTCGAACGGACAGGAAGGGCACTGCACTAGTTGATTAGTTACATGTACCGGGACATGCAAATAAAGCTTACACGTAACAAGTGTCAACGTATAGGATGGTGTATCCCTAGGAAGCCACACTATTCCAAGACCATCCGTTCAATTTCAGAAGTGCAGCGCTTCGAATTACTCCATTTATGCGTCCACGCGGACGTCTTCTTCTCCCCGTACCGTCGAGCGACGTCTGCGCATTTGCCCGCGATGTCTATCTTGTGGCACCCGACGTAAGATCGATTTGTGCTGCGACTGGAGGTACCTGTCACCTTTCAACGCTGGTAATCGCAGTACTCTACTGCTCAGCTTTGAAGCACCAGCAGGGCTTCATATCGCTGTCAATATACTTAGAAGTAGCTCGTAGTGACCCCGGTACAGTATCTCCAGATACGAATATCATAGCATGGTGATACGGCCACAGTTCCGTTTCGATTTTGAGATTAAATATCAGATACCTGAACTACGCCGATCTATCCTAGATGCTGCGAGGTAAGCTGCGACTGATACTCCGACCTAATTAGACTTCATAAGGCATAGCATCTCTACCCAATCTTCTTTCAAACTGCACATTGTGATGCATGCACTGGTTATCTGAGTGTCCCACGGCGACAGAGCAGGAACCAATTTGAAATCCGCCGAAAGCTGCGTGCCCAACGCAACAACGGCAACAAAAAGGAAGGCGCCCGCTTCAAGCGAGTCCGTGAGTGCATTCCGTCGGACGAAAATACGGTAGCACTGAAAAACATCATGGGGTTGCCGTACTGCACGGACACTGGTGCAGACCGAATGGTCATTAGTCGAGCGCACGTTGACGATCTAATGCTACAGGATCCGCGATGATGCGCCTGGCTACACCTGTAGTGAATACTACCGTGGCGAATCATGAGATGTAACGGGCTGGTTACGGTTACATTAGTAGGTAGACAGAGTTACATAAGTAGGTAGTTTCCACATGGATACATACACAAAAGTAGGTACAGACACACGGCTAACGTGTGCCCTGTCGGCATCCGATTGGCTCTTTCGCCGCCGAGCGATAGCGAAGGCGGTCCCGATAGGTCAAAATGCTATTATATATAGGTGTTTTACTACATATTATTAATGTGGACGACACAGTCCAACTTAATACGGTATGTCAACTTTCATCCCCCATTTTGAAATCGGACGCGCGCGGCAGCAGGAGCTGCAGGAGGTGCGCTGCGGGTATGCAAGTAGAAGTAGTGTACTTCTACGCGTCCAAATACAGTGATCCGAGACCCCGGCGGAAGATTAGGGTAATGTTGAATCGCATGGACCGGAGGGGCAACCCGGTCCAAGGGACGCATGCTACGGGGTTTTTAACCGACCGCCCACTCTGGCGAGAGCACATCAGCGCCTGCCTATTGGCCATACTACCCGACACCATTCCACTCTGTGGCAATCGAGCGTTTGCTTAAGCTCAGAATCGTTCCTGGAAGGTTGGCACCCGAACCCAAAAGGACGTCCATGGGTGGAGTGGGCAAAGGATGACGCAGCAGCCAAAAATCCATTCCCACAATAAAAACGGCATCATGCTGTTTAATGGTGGCTCTGCCTTACTAGCGGCGATTTAACTCGCTGTTTGGCTCGGTCGCGTGGGCGCACGTTGCTTGGGGATTTAAATTCCTGGGACGCGTTGCGGGTTAAGTGATCCCTACAATTCCTTGATGCCGGGGAGGGTCCATTCAAAAAAAAGAGTACACCAGTGGCTCTTGAACACCAAAAAGGTATGCCTGAGCTAACATAAAAGCCAGAGCAGGAAGCGGTCGCCCCGCGTTGTCACCAAAAGATGTGGCTACAGAATAGAAACACTGTAAGCGGTGAGGCGGCGCTTCAAAAACAAAAAGCAAGGCAATGGGCGTAAAACAAAGCAAAATAAATTTAAAAAACATGGTTCCAAAACGTGCTATATCAGGCCTTTAGCCGTCGCTTGACCTGTGATGCGCTCCGGGGCTTTAGAATTCTTTAGGTAATACGCGCTTTATGCGACCAGCCGACAGCGGGAAGACTTGCTACTGGCGGAGGCGGATATGCCATTGGACAGTGTGTTGCTGTTGTTCAAGACCACGACCAAGTTGCTCAAGACCCTGACCACGAACTAACCACTAACCACTAACGCTGCGTGCAGTGTACTTAGACTTAAGTCTAGCAGATGCTGAGATGTGTGCTACCTGGCCGGAATGGGTCGGGCTAAGCGGAAGTGGACGCGCGAAGGGATTGAGGAGGCCCTCCTTCAAAATGTGCGCGTGAACGCGACCCCAGCGGAACCAGAGGATGCCGCTGCGAAACGAAAGAGGCAGCAAAGACGTTCCAACAAGCAGCGCAACTTAATCAAGGAGCTCAACACGCTTAGTGTGACAGGAACGGAGTCTGTTGCTACTCCCGCCGTACCGGTGATACAAGTTCAGCCTATACTTCAAGCCCAACCGACTTTGGAGGAGGAGGGAAAGCAAGAGGAGGACGACCCTGCAGATCACCAGCGACAGTTTGCTGCCGCTTACGCAGAGGGGCAACGCCAAGCCGCATCGGAGGCTGAACCGCAAAGCTCGCATCCCTCTGCGGTGGAGCTGCCGCAAAATGGGCTAAGCAAAAGTGGGCTCGGAGAGCAAAAATGACGGCTTCTCAAACAGAAGGCGTCAAGGAAAGGGAAAGAGTACGCCGTAAAGCCTCTAGAGCCCAGATGACAGATTCTGAGCGAAACAGAGTCCGAGAAACTACTCGCGTTTAACAACAGCAGCGCCGTGCGCAACAAACGCCGGTGGAAAGCGTCGAAGAACGCGAACGGAATCGCCTTCAGCACCAAGTACGTCGCGTCGAACGCACCCCTGAGGAAGTAGAAGCAGCTCGGGAAACTGACCACCTCCATTATGCAGAAACGCGTGCAGCCCTATCTGAAAGAATGGTGGATTCTGACCGTGCACAAAACCGGGTCCGACGCAAAGCACCTAAGAGATGCCTCGGCCACGTCAATCACGAGGACTTTCGGGCTTCAATGGTTACGGGGAAGGACGTGGTCGACGGGCGCCATAGGCTACCCCCCACTATAGTGTGCCCGTTATGCCAAGCTTGGAAATGGCCGGATGAATCTGACTTCATCTGCTGCCTCAAGGGCCGGGTGCAACTTGCTCCTCTTCAGCCGGCATCCCCAAGACTGCTACAGCTGTATGAAGACAACGAATTCCGCCGCCACATCCGGGCTTACAACGAGGCGTTTGAGTTCACTTCCATCGGAGCTTCCTCAAGCGACAACACTTTCCGAGACGTCAATCAAGACCAGAGTGTGGCGGGATGACATGGTGTTTTACACGTATCCCATTCAGAGGGTAATGGGGCATTTCATGGGCTCAATGTTGTCTTGCGTTGATCGTCGTACAGTCGAGAGAGTGCCACCCAAGTTTGCGCAGATCTACATGGAAAGACAGTGGTCCTGTCGGGTGATTTCCGCCAAATCCTTCCGGTCGTGGTGAGAGGAAAACCAGCCGAAACGATCGACGCATGTCTCAAGTCACCCCATCTGTGGTCGCACTTCCGCCAAGTGCGTCTCACAGAGAATATGCGGGTGCAGGCAGCTCATAGCGTGGAAACCGCTGCAGATCTTGCAGCCTAATCTGCCTTTATGTTACAAATTGGACAGGGAAGACACAAGGTAAACCGGCAGCTCGGTCGCGACTATATGAAACTCCCACGCAGTATGCTGATTGATTACCAGTCAGAAGAAGAACTCGATGAAGACGAGGTGATCGCCCCCGGCGCAATCCCCAGTGGTCGTAAGCGACTGATTGATGTCATGAACCCCGACGTCAACAACCAGGCGATCGCTACCGACGAGTACTTTGCAAACCGTACCATCTTGACGACGACTAACGTAATGGTGCACCGTATCAATGACGCAGTGGCTTCAAGACTTGACGGTGATGCTCACGAGTACCGGTCGATTAACAAGCTTCAGGACGACGATGATTGGAACTTCTTCGAGCCCGAGATCCTGAATTCGGTGAACATTAATGGCATCGCGCCCCATAAGCTGACACTCAATAAGGGAGCGCCGATCGTGCTCATGCGGAACTTGAACCCGGATCTGGGACTTTGTAACGGGACTTCGGGTGATGGAGCTCAAGCCCAACGTCATCCACTCGAAGGTCATGACCGGGGAGCCGCCGCGGACAGGACGTGTTGATTCCAAGAATCGTGTTCATAAGCGACGGTATCGATGTCAGCTTTCCGTACCAGTTGCGACGCAAGCAGTTCCCCATTCAGACGGCGTTCCCTATGACCATCAACAAAGCGCAAGGACAATCGGTGCACAACCTGGGATTGTACCTGACGTCTCCCTGCTTCTCTCATGGTCAATTGTACGTGGCTATCTCCCGAGTTACGGCGCCATCCAAGATCAAGGCAGTGATCGAGTATCCAGAGTTGGAAGAAAACGACCGAGAGTACATTGCGAACATCGTGTACCGGCAAATTTTCGACACTGCGTAAGGCAGCAGGGCGCCTCCCATTTTGCATTTATGCATTGTTTGATAATACATACCTCATTTTCATTGAAACCAATCAACCTACCTCCCCGCCAAGCGAAGCGAGGCGGCACACACGGTTAACATGAACCAAATTAAACCAACAAAAGCCCACCGGAGTGAAGCGGAGGTGGGCTACCCAGTAGTGGAGAGAGCTGGCACAGCGAGCGCAACGGGTTGGGGCCTAATCTATACTCACCGCCCAAAACACCCAGTAACAGCCCACCGGAGCGAAGCGGAGGTGGGCTACACCGTAGTGGAGCGAGCTGGAACAGCGAGCGGAACGGGTTGGGTCCTAACCTATACCAACCACCGCGGAGCGGCGGCGAACGGCTAGTCTAGTCTACTAGTGCAGTGCCCTGTCTGTCCGTTGGTCTGTCAGCGCCTATCGAGAAGTATTGTGGTCCACACCACAGGCTGCCGAGCGCAGCGAAGGCGGCACCCGATTGGCCTTTTCGCCTCCGAGCGACAGCGAAAGCGGCCCCCATTGGCTGAAATAGTACTTGTTGCACTACACCATAGTATTGTGGACTACATAGCGTTGTGTGGATTACATAATTTGATTTTAATGTGGTCTTACGACGTATATTCCCTGTTTGGAACTCGGAGACGCGCGATAGCAAGTGCTCAACGAGATGAGTTGCCCACCCGCCGGGCATAGTACATGTAAGTCCCAAAAGAACACCGGCAGGACTCCCACGGACTGGATATAGACGTGTCCACCATATCGGCCTGCACACGATAGTATTAGCCCGGTAGTGACCCTTGGGTCCGCATGGGCTGATCGTCCACTATCCCTTCGTCGGTACCCAAATTGGGGATACTCAGCTCGGGTGGTACACTCCAAATCGCACTTAGTACGTCTAACCCTGATTGGTTAATATTAAACTTAACGATTGGCTCTCGCTAATCTGCACGATGGAGAGCGTGGAGTGCACGACCTGTACGGCCATGGTGACCCGGTCGACACGTGGGGTGGCCACCGCTGGCGCGCAACGCTACAAGTGCACGTGCTGCGAGGAGGTGCTGCTCCGTGATGCGTTCTGCACGCGCGACGAGAAGCCCGACCGTCGCGGCAAGCTCCGGTGCCACCAGTGCATTGATGGCCCCGGAAGTAAGCGCCGGTGGTGCAAGAAAAAGCTCCCGCCGCGAAAGCCCCGCGATCCGAAGCGCGATCAGCGCGAGCGGCGCATGGCCCAGATCATCCAGGCGATGGAGTCGCATCCGTGAAAGCGCCTACCGCCGGACGAGGTCCCCGACGAGCCCAATAAGCATAAGCGGGTCCACAACCGCACGAAGCTCTGCCGCCGCAACTCGAATAAGCAGCGCCAGAACTAGAAGTAATCCCAAATACAACTCTCCCATTGGATAAAGGTCATTTCATATTGTATATGCGACGCCACGCAACGGGTTCGAATACCATAACTACGCGATAGAGCGGGCGGGGACACGATAGTACGGAGTAGTCCCTCCAACCCGACACGACCGGTTGATTGCGATTTTACTGGCCGGAGCCAAGCCGGACTCTGATAGGCCAAATTTGAACTTCGCTTTCATGTTCACATATTTGTTTTGAACCCGGCGGGCGCGGAGCGAGGAAGAGCGCGGATGGCGCGGGCTGAAGCGAGCGCCAGAGGACGCGAGCGCCGCACAGACTAACTGCAGCGGGGCTGCCGTAGCGTGCGTCAGAGGAAGACGTAGACTCACCGAGTCTGAGTACAAGTCCGTACGATCCCTATCTACGGACTCCTAGAGTCTAAAGCCTTAACGCCAAGGCAACTAGACGCTACGTGTCTTTTTCCAAACTGATTTTATTAATTGCCTTAAGTACGGCAAGGCCGTACGGTGCAAACATATGCAAGTCACTATCTAGCATAGTTGCTCCTAATAAAATGCATGCTGACTGGCTCACGAGCCACCTACTGGTTCTTTGTTATCTTTTCGGATCCAGTACTGATATTTGGTTAATACCAAGTACAGATCTTGCTAATATGTGTCATACACACTTGGTGTACGTTCACCCAAGGTGTGTATGCCATACTTGTGTAACCCCGTTACACCCTCCCCCACCAAACCGTGGGCACCAGGTGTCCACAACTGTCGCTCCAACGAGCTTGTCCCTTCGCATCGCGCGAGGTTCCGAAAAACTCTCTTGGCTCCGCGAGCCCTTGAATAACCCCAGGACACAACGCGTTTGGGTCTTTCGACCCGAGGAATGTCGCCACTTCGCCCGCGGCTCCTCCTGCCTTCTCGGCTCCAGAGACCACGTCTGCGCATTCAGGGTTGTCCATCGCCGGCTACTTCGCCGAACACCGACGCCGTCACGGCCCATCCCCGATGGAAGACGCTGGTGATGGAGCTCAAGCCCCTCAACAGCCCCCGCGCGCGCGATCTCCTCTTTGAGGACAGCGAAGAGGAAGGGGAGGTCCAAGTGGACTACGAAGAGTCCCAGGACGAAGCCCCAGGCTCTCCAAGCCGATCCACAAGTGGAACGGCGGCTCCGCCCACTCGCGACGCATCTCCTCGGGTGCTGCGCACTCCCAACCCGTTCCCCGGACGTCCTGCTGGCCTGTTGGCCTTGCGCGAGCTCTCCGAGCCTCGAGATCCTCCTCCAGGCACGGTGGACAGCGCCATGGAGGAGGCTGTCGTAACCAACGACCTGGACGAGGCTCAGTCCCGCCAAGTGGCACTCGAGCTCCAGGCTCCCGTCTCGAGACGGCCTGTGGCTCGACCACTATTGACGCCAAGCGTCCGCGATTATGGTTTCCAACCGCGCGATCCGGCGGAGACTGCTCGTCATGCTGCTTCGCAGCTGCTGAATAGCTATGTGATAGGTCCAGCCGCTCGAACCCCAGAGGAGCTGGCACAGCGCGCCGCGCGCCGTGAACGCTTCCTGACTCCGCAAGTCACATCACTCTCAGAGTACCGTGAACGACTGCGAGTCCAGGGCCAGCGAGGTTTGGTGCCGCCCATGCGGACTTATCCCGTGTTTCTTCAACCTGGGAAAGACTCTACGGAGTATGATTCCCGCTTTGAACTTTGGGTGGAGAAGTCTCGGCGACTTAGTTCCATGGAGGCTCTTCGAGCTAGCTTCTCAGAAGTGGATGCTCGTCTAGAGCGTCGGCTCCGCTTCGACTACGCGAAGCTTCGAGCCAAGCGACGACTGACCGCGGGCTTTCAGTCGCGCCCGCGTGTGGGGGATATCCACTATGCTCCTTTGAGCCCGTCGGCTTCTCCCGTCCAAACGGAGGGGGTCGCCATGGCTCGGGGTCAGACCCGGAGCGTTGGTGCTGACCCAGCTGCGCCCCAGCTTATAGCTGGGAAGGGCGAGGCGTCCGACGACGCGGTCGCAAGCCCTCGGGGCGTTGTTGATCTATCTGATCAAAAGCGTCCACGACGCCAGGGCAATCCTGCCCG
>BSXT01001259.1:0-13291 GCA_030267785.1 Phytophthora fragariaefolia
GCGGATCATCCGCAGACCGACGGTCAGACGGAACGCGTCAACCGCGTTGTCGAGGATGTCCTCCGCAGCATTTGCGCTGAAACGCCTAAGCGTTGGAGCACCATGCTCCCACTCGTTGAGTTTGCGGTAAATAACGCTGTGCATGCCTCCACCGGCTATACGCCGTTCTATGTGAACGACCTGTCACATTCCCGCGTCCCACTGACGCCGCCCCGTTGTGGCTCAGGGTTTAGTGGGGGAGAAGGGTTCGCGGAGCGACTTGCTGATATTAGCCCTCTCGCTGTTCGTACACATGTCGACACGTTTTTATCAACACGTCTAAGTGTCTTAAGACACGTGCGGGACGCCATGACTGAGAGCCAAGACAAACAAAAGGAACATGCGGATGCAGAAACAATGTTAATTGTTATGAGGTCAGGGACCTAGTTTTACTAAACGCTAAGAACCTACCTACACAGGCAGTGTCTACCGTCTTTAAGACGAAGTTGCGCCCGCGCTTCATTGGACATTTCAAGGTCGTGGCCAAGAAGGGCCTAGCATATACGCTCAATCTTCCTAAGAAGATGCGTACACACCCGGTGTTTTACGTGGGCTTGATTAAGCCGAACCTTGACCCGGCCCGGGTAAGCTTTGAGGGCCTGGGGTCGAGAGCGTCGCCGACGCACGTGGAGGCGGAGCCGAGCTCGCAACAGGAGGTCCCACGGGGACAGTCACCGGATAGTGGCCAGGCGGAGCCGAGCTCGCAACGGGAGGTCCCACGGGGACAGTCACCGGATAGTGGCCAGGCGGAGCCTCTCGCAGGCGAGCCAGCAGGTCAATCTGACCGCGGAGCACAGCCAGCGTTCGCTGCGTCTCCTCGTCGCGACGGACAGAGTCCTGCCAATAAGGCACCCAGCGCTCAAGAGCGACCACCCGGTCATCCAGACCACAGATGCGATCCCACAGTTCGCGAGGAACTTGGACCCAGTCCAGATGCTGGTGCAGCGAATCAATATCATCGCAGCAGCGATAGACGCGCTGGTCAACGTCTTGGACGAGCAACCGCAATTGACTCAGACTCTGCGAGAGGTCCGCCACCGCGCGCGACCTGGGGAGAGGTGTGACCCCGAGCCATGGCAACCCCCTCCGTTCGGACGGGAGAAGCCGACGGGCTCAAATGAGCATAGTGGATATCCCCCACACGTGGGCGCGACTGAAAGCCCGCGGGCAGTCGTCGCTTGGCTCGAAGCTTCGCGTAGTCGAAGCGGAGCCGACGCTCTATACGAGCATCCACTTCTGAGAAGCTAGCTCGTCGAGCCTCCATGGAACTAAGTCGCCGAGACTTCTCCACCCAAAGCTCAAAGCGGGAATCATACTCCGTAGCGTCTTCCCCAGGTGGAAGAACCACGGGATAAGTCCGCATGGGCGGCACCGAACCTCGCTGGCCCTGGACGCGCAGTCGTTCACGGTACTCCGAGAGTGATGTGACTTGCGGAGTCAGGAAGCGTTCGCGGAGCGCGGCGCGCTGTGCCAGCTCCTCTGGGGTTCGAGCGGCTGGACCTATCACATAGGTATTCAGCAGCTGCGAAGCAGCATGGCGAGCAGTCTCCGCCGGATCGCGCGGTTGAAAACCATAATCGCGGACGCTTGGCGTCAATAGTGGTCGAGCCAGGGCCGTCTCGAGACGGGAGCCTGGAGCTCGAGTGCCACTTGGCGGGACTGAGCCTCGTCCAGGTCGTTGGTAACGACAGACTCCTCCATGGCGCTGTCAACCGTGCCTGGAGGAGGGTCTCGAGGCTCGGAGAGCTCGCGCAAGGCCAAAAGGCCAGCAGGACGTTCGGGGAACGGGTTGGGAGTGCGCAGCACCCGAGGAGACGCGTCTCGAGTGGGCGGAGCCGCTGTTCCACTTGTGGATCGGCTCGGCGAGCCTGGGGCTTCGTCCGGGGACTCTTCGTGGTCTACTTGGACCTCCCCGTCCTCTTCGCTGTCCTCAAAAGAGGAGATCGCGCGCGCGGGGGCTGTTGAGGGGCTTGAGCTCCATCACCGGCGTCCTCCATCGGAGATGGCCCGTGACGGCGTCGGTGTTCGGCGAAGTAGCCGGCGATGAACAGACTTGAAGGCGCAGACGTGGTCTCTGGAGCCGAGACGGCAGAAGGACCACATGCGAAGTGGCGGCGTTCCACGGGTCGAGAGGCCAAAACGCGTTGTGTCCTGGGGACAGTCAAGGGCTTGCGGAGCCAAGAGCGTTCCTCAGAACCTCGCGCGATGCCAAGGGACAAGCGCGTTGGAGCGACAGTTGTGGACACCTGGTGCCCACGGTTTGGTGGGGGAGGGTGCAACGGGGTTACACAAGTGTGGCATACACACCTTGGGTGAACGTACACCAAGTGTGTATGACACATATTAACAAGATCAGTACTTGGTATTAACCAAATATCAGTATTGGATCCGAAAAGATAACAAAGAAACAGTATGTGGCTCTCGTGAGCCAGTCAGCATGCCTTTTATTAGGGGTCACTATGCTAGATAGTGGGTTGCATATGTTTGCACCGTACGCCCTTGTCGTACTAAGGCAATTAATAAAATCAGTTTGGAAAAAGACACGTAGCGTCTAGCTGCCTTGGCGTTAAGGCTTTAGACTCTAGGAGTCCGTAGATAGGGATCGTACGGACTCGTACTCCGACTCGGTGAGTCTACGTCTTCCTCTGACGGACGCTACGGCAGCCCCGCTGCACGGGTCGCCCCACGCCCTTGGGTCTGCTGGCCTTGCCGAGCACGACGCAGACGCACCCAGTCCAAGCGAAACGGAGGAGAAGCCTCCGGCGCCTGCTTCCAAGAAGCACTCGGGCGACCCGGAGGAGACGAAGGGAACTTCGGCTTCCAAGAAGCACGCAAATGACGTGACCGAAGAGAAGAAGACGCCCGCGCCCGAGAACCGACCACCGGCGCGGAGGCGGAAGGGAAACCACCCGCTTCCCCGAAGCTTGCTACAGCTGCTGCTCAGAAGAAGAAGAAGACATCCGCTTCTGCGAAGCCCACGCGAAAGACGACGAAGACGACCGCTTCTTCGAAGCCTCCGCCGAAGAAGCTCGCGGTGTCGAAACCGGCTACCAAGCAGCTTCCGAAGAAGATGGACGCCACGACGGAGACCTGCAAAACTGCGCGGCTGCCTCCGAAGCGCACGGGCGTGCTGTTGCCGGGCCCTCACGAGGTGGTGAGCAGCGACTCGTCCGACACGGACCCTCCGAACCCCGCGCTTGTCACTAGCGCCGACCCGCCTGTAGGTGATGCCTCACAGGCTCCTAGAGCCCAAACATCCACGACAGCTCGCGCGGCTTCCGCAAAATTTGCGACCACTCCCCCGCCGAAGCAAAGCCAGTCGCCGGACCCGTCTCTCCGGGTGGACTACAAAGCGTTGGATCCCGACATGGACCGCGAGGCCGGCGCGGTTGAGGGACCTGGGTCGCCGCCGCCGCACACTGAGTTCTCCACCAGGGAGCCCGATATCTCCGAAGACTGTGGCGACCGTAGCCCGCGCGTGTCTTGCAGGAGGCCCTGTCTCGCCGAGACCACCCGCCTCCGGCTACACCGGAGCCCCAGGTCATAACCAACGCTGGTGTCGATGAGGGGTCCCTCACGAGCTGTTGCGAACCGAAAATCGGCAGCACTTGAGCGACCGTTCCCGCCAGTCTGCCTTGCAGACGATGGGCGGCAAGCAAGAACGCGAAACACCTGCCCCCCGCACGCGCGAACAACTACTCGCGTTGCGATATTGGACTCGGGAAGAGTACGGGGCACATCTTCGCCAGAGTCGGATACTGACCCAGGCGCGCCGCAGCGCGACAAGTGCCCGGTCGTGCTCCTGGCGGACAGCCGTTTTGCCCGTCAACTGAGCGATACGGAGTTCGAGGGGTGGTTGCACCACTTGGGCTACCCCGAGCCTGAGTTCTCGAACTCTCCGTTTCGGATTGATTGGCTGGTCCAGAGTCGTCTTCGGTTTCGCATGGCGAAGATGATTGCTGACGACACTTGGAAGGGCCGCTTCCTTGAACTGCACAAACCCATGCCTGGTGTCATCCTCGAGGAGGTTCTTCAGACAATCCAGAAGCCTTGGCAGTCGCAGCCGATAGATCCAAGGCGTGTTCCCGGCCCTGTCAGCGCCGACCAGGCTCGTGGGCGCACTCAAAAGCGGCCACGAGGTCAGCGCAGTCCTCTTCCGGGCAAGCCCCAGGCTCCCACGAGTTTCGACTACTCGGGTAGCCAGGCCACTTCACCAGGTACTGGTACTGACCGCTACTCCCGCGGCGCTTCAATAGCTTCACTACATGGTACTAGACGACGTCCTCGTTATAAAGCAGAGGCGGCAGAGCCCGCGACGGGAGTGGTGTCCGACCAGGACGCACAGCGTCGACCTACTGGCTCCCGCCCTGACCTGGAGAGCCTTCTGGCCGGTTTGGAGTCCAGTCAACGACTGCCGGAAGGCCGGCGGACCGAGATGGTGGCGCTCCACGCTCGCGTCCAAGATGGGGAGACCCACCTGGAGAGGCTCCAGGATTTCCGCCGGGACTCAGACCGTCTGCGAGACCGCGTGTGGGGATTGCCTGGGCAGATATGCCGTCTTGGTGACGAGGTCGACCGCCTGCGGGACCGATGTTCGCAAGGCGAGAAGAACGACGGATCGGTGCGCCAAGACTTGGGGAATGCACCTCGCCTGGATCCGGAGTCTGTATGTCCGGGTGGGCCGCTTGGAGACGCAAGCCGCACGCCGCGTAGAGCCTCTGGCTTCCGCTCCGACTCCTGCTCCTGCCCAGGTTCCCTCGGAACGGTTGTTCGGGTGATGGCGGACTCTTTCCGTCAGTACTCTGCGACCAGTTGACCCAGCGGGCTCAGCAGTCCCCGCCGGGCGATAGGGCTTTAGCAAGCCAACGTAGAATTCGGATGCGTGACCATGGACGATGCCAGATCCAGCGTGTAGGCATGGCCGTAGACCCCTATGGCCGTGAACGGCCCCACCAAGCGAGGTCGCAGCTTGATGCTGCCCACAGCGGAGACCGCCTGAGTAGGAATATTCTTAGCGTTTAATAAGACTTGGTGTCCCAGTTGGAACACTTGCGCGTTCTTAACCGTTGGCGATCACGCTGTTCCTTGGGCAGCCGCCATAGCGTCACGCACGCGCTGTCTGATGGCCTCGCCAGTCTCGATAAACGTGAGCCGATTCCGTTTGACGGACGTTCTTAGGCCTTTGAGGCCCCTTGGGTCTTCGGCATTATCCTCCCCCCCACCCAAATTCGAAGACGGCGGTAACGTCAGTGGCGTACGCGGGTGCCGCAGCCCATTCACGTAGAACGGAGTGAAACCCGTGGACGAATGCACTGCATTGTTAAACGCAAACTCCACTTGTGGAAGGACCGTGCTCCACTTGGTGGGCTCTGCAGCGCAGACACTCCGAAGAATGCCTTCCAGAACGCTATTCACCCGCCTGTCTGACCGTCGGTCTGAGGATGGTTCGCTGTGGACATGTCCAACCTCGTGCCTAGGAGGCTGACGAGGTGGTGCCAAAAGCGGGACACGAACCGTGCGTCTCTGTCACTCACGAAGGCGTCGTGGAGGCCGTGATGACGAAAGATATTGTCAACAAAGAGCTGAGCCGCCTGAGGCGCGGTCACGCTCTTCCGCACAGCGACCAGACGCACCATCTTGCTGAGACGGCACACAAAAACCAATATGCCAGTGTGGCCACGTGCGTCGGCCGGGAGCTCAAAAATGGAGTCCATGCTCAGGGAGCGCCAACAATCCGCCGGAACCGGCAAGCTCATCAAAGGAGCGGACGTCGAGGGCGCGGGTTTGACACGCTGACACGTCTCACACGTCCGTACGTATTTACGTACCCATTTATACATGTGGGGCCACCGGAAGTTGCGCGCCACAGACGTATATGTCTTCTCCCGCCCCAGATGACTGCTAGCGGCGTGTTATGGGACTCATAGAGGACACGATGACGCAGGTCCTCGTCGTTGGGAACGACTATTCGAGGCTCGTCGCCGCCGTCTACTTGGCAGTGGAGCAAACCCTCCACTACTGAGTAGCGGTGCAGACGTGAGCGCTGTCGCGCCATGAGCTCGACGGTCTTGTTTGGAACGCTCAGTGCCTCCACTAGACATGCAAGGTCGTCATCACCGGCATACGCCTCGCGAATAAGTTCATAGAGCGGTGACTCGAGGTAGGCCAGATACGCCAACTCATAATCTGGCCGCCGGGAGAGCGCGTCCGCGAGGACATTCTGCTTTCCCGGCTTGTATTCCACCGTAAAGTTGTACTAAGTGAAGAAAGAAAGCCACCGCGCCATGCGCTGGGAGAGGTGAGGCGATGACGTCACCGTCCTTAAAGATGCATGATCTGTGTCGATCATAAAGGGTTTTTACCTAACAGGTGCACCCGAAACTTGACTAAGGCGTACTTCATCGCCAAAAGTTCTTTGTCGTGGACAGGGTAGTTTTTTTTTTGCCGCCTTCAATTGGCGTGACTGGAAAGAGACTACCCTCTCACGGCCCTCGGCATCAACCTGTAACAGGGCACAGCCAATGGCAAAGTCGGATACATCTCATACCCCGCTGAAAGGTTGATCCTCGTCGGGGAGAGCCAAAATCGGAGCGCTCTGGAGGCTGCTCTTGATGGCTTCACAAGCCTGTTGAGCTTCCGAGGTCCACGGCCACACGGCATACTTCTTGAGAAGATTCGTCAGTGGCCTTGCCATATCGGCGTAATTGGCACTATACTTGTGCAAGTCGTTGGCCAGGCCGAGACATTTACACAGGTCATTCTGCGAGACGGGCACCGGCTACTGTGCAATGGCGCACACCTTCTCCGGGTCCGCACGAACACCGTCCTTTCCAAGGAAGCAGCCCAAAAAGGGAATTTCTTCGGCCCCGAAGATGCACTTGTTGATGCTCCCGTAGAAATGATTCTCACGCATGCACAAGAGAACCTCAAGGAGGTGGCTGAGACGGGCGTCGACGGAAGTCTTGCCTTCAGACGCACGACTGTGCACGAAGATGGCGTCGAAGTACGTCTGTACGAAGTGCCGCATCGGCCGAAAGAGCTGCATCACGAGTCGGTTGTAGCTCATGTTGGTAGAATTAATGGGCTTCAGTGGACGTGTCAGGTGCGTTGGACAGCCCATGGGGCATCACCAACCACTCCCACAGTATCCCGCAGGGGTACTTACCTCCGTGAGCGGAATATCGGACTCGAGCATCAGGAGCTGATAATAGCCGTCGACCATGCCGAGCGCACTAAAGACCGTGCATCCGGCCATGTTGTTCTGCAACACATCCTTTCGCGGGATAGGCGTCGACGCTGGAATGGTTGCCGCATTCAATTTGTTGAAGGCATGCACCAGGCGCCACTTCCCGTTGGGTTTGCGCACACAGAACGTCGCGGACGAGTGTGGCGACTTTGACTCGCGCACCATGCCCGCGGCATGTTTCGCCGCGAAGAAGGTGTCGATTACATCGACCTGTTTCTTCGGAAGCGGCCACTGCCGTGTGGTACAATACTTGGTGCCTGGCACTAAATAAATATCTTGCCGCACGCCCCGTTCCGGGTGAAGGATCGAGGGAGGCTCGTTACTAACGACATCCGGAAACTCCTTCAAAAGGGGGTGATACGGATCCGAGGGGCCCTTCAAAATGGCAGCGCCATATCGCGTCTGCCTCCTAGAGGTTCGTTCATCCTCCAGAACCTCGCAGTCCATGACTGAGGAGGAGTTGCGCTCCAGTGAGCCACCTTCTGGGCGAAGTAGAACCACTTCTGTCAACTCTCCCGTCTTGAGAGAGGCCAAGAACTCGACATAAGAAAGCTCCACGAGCTAAAGTAGCTCCGCTACTGTTGGCAAGGGGGCAGAGCCTCCCCCACCTTGGGTTCGCCCGTAACGGCGTCGAGCACTTGGGGGGCCCTGTCCTCAGCTACAGAATCCGCATCGCGGCTAGACGCCTATACGTTGGGCGTACTTGTGACCTGGTCACCTTTGTTGACCCTGCAAGTGGAAGCCCCTGCTCGAACACTCGTGGTTGTGTGAGCGCAAGCTCCAGTGCCTCCCGTCATACGAGCTGAACCAGATACAACGCCTTGTGTAGTGGGAGCTTCGACTCGACCACCCTTGTTTGGGAGAGCCATAACTCCAGCGCCTTCCTCAACGTGGGCTGAACCAGCCACCACGCTTTGCGTAGGGGGAGCTCGGACGCCACCTCCCCTTCCTGCGCGAGCTGCTGTAGCGTCCTTGCCTTGCGTCTTCACTGCCCCTTCGACAAATGCAACTCGATTGCAAACTGCATAGCCCTGCCTTCCCACCGGAGAGGTATTAGAATCCTGTGGATCATCTTCATCGCCTACCTCGAGCTCCCGCGCTCGTGCAGGGATGCCGTTGGCAATTCCAGGAGTTCCGAAGAACCGGCAAACTGCCGTTCATCGCGTGGCACGCGCTCATGCACAACCCCGTCTCGGGAACAGGAGGGGACATGACCCGCCAGGGCTCTGTCCGCGAGGGGGTTGTGGCTGGCACCGATGGTGCGACCACGTTAGTCTATCCACGGCTCGTGCTTAGCAAGCCAAGGTATGGTATGCCGATGATAAGATCGTATTGATCATCCATGTCCAAGCCAATCAACGGTTCGACCGAATTGAAGTCGTCAAACGTCACGTTTAAGGGTATGCTAACCTTGCGTGTAGCACGATGGAGCCAGTCGCTAGAAGCGAACAGATACATTGGTATTGCTCTTAGAGGCTTCTAAAGCGCTAGCATACAATGCCTTGTTCCTAGCCACACTGGCTTTCGTCGCAAAGTTGTACGACGCTCCTGAATCGATCAGAACCGTCACCGGTTCCGGGTACCCTTTCACGCTGGTAGTGACGACCACGAGGTTAGACCGCGCGGCGAACACGGAGAGACACAGAAGTGGCGTCCCAGGGACTGGCTCCCTTTGCGAGGCTGGTGAGGAACTCACCTCCCTCACAGAGGAGCAAAGTCTCCCAGCAGGGCGTCCCGCCCCTACTGGGAGTCGCCGTTTTCCGACCCCGTCGCCTCGAGGCTATTGAGGGCCAGACGCACCGAGTGCTTCTTGTCGCGTGTCGTCTTCCACGGGTTGGTGGGACAGTTCCGACGGAAGTGACCAGGTTGGTTACAACCGAAACAGCGACCACGCCCCCGCTGGGGCCGCTGAGGGCATGCCGACTCGGCAAGAAGGACCTCCATCGGATTGGGACCCTCGTTTGCTTCGACATGAGGCGTGGGATCTTGCGCAGACCGCACACAGTGATCCTCCAGCATCGCAATGTGGACCGCCTCATTAAAGATTTCCGGCTGACGCCGGAAGCGCATCGTCAGAACCGGACCCGTGCGGACACCGTCCATGAAGCCCGCCACTTTGACGTCCTCAGAGTGGGATTCGCCGACCTTGGCGGCTTCGAGGTTATGAAGCTCCATGACGTAGCCTTGGTGTGACCGCTTGCCTTGCTTGCATCGCAAGAAATTGGAGCGGTGACGATATGCCACATTGGCAAGGAGGAAGGTGGAGCGTAGCCCTTGTTCCATAAACGACCACGAGGTGAAGTACCCGGAGACGACGTTTCACGGGCCATGGCCCATGCGCGCGTGCGCCCTCCAAGGTTGGACAGCGCAAACGCCACCTGAACGCCCAAGTTGTAGATCTGACCAGCGCTTAGCGCGATCTCGATCTCACGAACCCAGAACACGAGACTATCTGAGGCTTTGCCGTCGAACGTCGGAACCGATATCTGGACGGGCTTCGTCGTGGTTGGACGCGCAGTGAATGAGGCCGCGTTCGTGGCGGACGCATGTGCCGCACTCTATGCCTCAGATCACATCGTCGCACGAGCGGCTTCTTGCGCAGCAGCGCTCACGTGAGCAATCAGCGACGACTCGTACTTGTCGAAGCGCTCCACGCGCGCCCTTTGCTGCTCAGCAGGAAGGTTGGGAAATCCAGCGAAGGCTGCCTCGTCCATGAGGCTAACCATCTTCTCCAGCGTAGCCCAGTGGGCGTCGGAGAGGGTGGGGAAAGGCTTGCTGCGCCGGCAGCCGACTCCCTGAGTCTTCCCTACTCCAAGAGACCCTGATTACAGAGATCCGCGTCGGTCGCGGAATTGACTACAAGTGCTACCAGGTGTGTCGGAGTCACACGCAGAATAGCTAAGAGGAAGCGTAATACGCTAATCACAACAGACGCCTGGCGTCCCTGTTGTATCTGGTGCAAACGGCCTTGCCATACCAGTCTCCTTTGATACCGAGTATTAAATAGACTTGCACACTTGTAGGTTAGAGTTAAACTGCCTTGTATTAATAACACTCACAAGTTCCTATCTACTGCTTTCTATCTGCATACTAAAGCCCTGTCTAAATGGCGACCTTCCTCAGCGGTTGGCTCTCTTGAACCGTCGTCCCTTAGGTACGACCGATCCCTAACTTAAGATATTACTTGGGGGAGGTCTACGCGGATTATTCTATCTAAGAGACCCTGGTACACAGTACCCGTCGTGGTGTGCGACACTTGGCTCTTGTGGGCCACACCGGCCGGTGTGCTTCACACCAGAGAACATCCCATTTCCTTGAAATGGACATTGGCCAATTCCGGTCCCATTACATCTGTGCTGGTGACGATTGAGACGCGACGCGGCAGACGTATCGTGTTACCGCCCGTCTTCAAGGAAATACATGGTTCAGTATGGGCGGGTCCCTTACGCGGACGCCATACATACGCGAGTGTAGCTATGTTGTACTGGTGGCCGAGTATATTACGATAAGTAAATGAGTGGGGGCTAGGGCGTGAAGAATGCTGGAACAGGAAATCCCGACCGCGCGAAGTCATTCCACCACTACGAAGTATTATAGGCGGCGATGTGGGTGATCGATGGGCACTTAACGTAACTGGGCCATTCCTTGCGGCAGACGGTGGCAGTATATATGTGATTACGGCGTTGGAATATGTGACGAAGTACGTTTTTGAGGAATGCGCGACCAAACATACAGTGAATAACGTGGTGGTGTTCCTGGTATATGACGTTGTGCTGAAGTTTGGCGTCTTCCGGGAGTTGTTGACGGACGGTGCGCCAGAGATGGTGCACAAGGTGATCGAGCCGTTGGGGGAACTGCTGCAAGCAAAGCAAACTACTCCGGTCACTTACCGATCCCAGATTATTGTGTTGGTATAGCGGTTTCATAGGTCCCGGAAGGACTGTATGTCTACCTTAATGCCGTGCAACGCGCAGAATGATTGAAATAGCTACGTAAAGTTTGCAATGCATGGGTATGATGCACCGCGGTCCACTGCTGTTGCCTTGACCCCGAACGAGCTGATGACGGGCGGACATTTTCGGTCCCCGAACGAAATATTAAGTAGTACGGAGGTGATGGAAGCTGGCTAGCTGATACAATATCCCTAGAATCATCCAGGGTGTCAATGTAAAACGTACGATAAGCAAATAGCACACGTGATATTTAGAGGTTCCTGTCGGTTTTGCTTCTCGTTCACAGCATTCCGATCAGAGTGTCATTGATTCGTTCCACAAGTCCTTGCTTTTGCGGATGATAGCCAACTCTACCCGACTTCATGAATCCTAGCGTTTCGTAGAAAGTGCTGGCCAGTTCCGAGATAAATTAGAACCACGGTCACCCAGCAGACGCTCTGACACCCAACGACTGCGTAGCCTCTCATCTATCATGACTTGGAAGAACGTGAGTGTGTCTAGCGCTTCGACAGTGAAAGCTTCTACCCAACGTGGGAAATAGTCGGCGAATACCAATATAAATTTATTACCTCGAGGGGTACTATCATGCGTATGAATTTAACATCCAGTCGGGCAACCGGCTGCACCCGGTGTCTAACACAGGAGCATTGAAGACGTACAAGGAGCTCACACGAATGTCGAGGCCACACGACGTCGTATTAGCTGACGGATCTGTTGGCCAACTTGTGCAGCGTCTCTGGAAGAAGCGTAACCGCAAGCAACAGACCCAATTCCTGTTTAAGTGGCTGGGTGAAGAGGAGCCCCCCCCCCTCGGAACCTGTCGCAAATATGGGACAGATACAGGATCTAATAGCTAATTTGAAAACAGCTGGATGAAATCAAGACGAACGCGGATCAAGTGGTAACAGATGGGGGTTAAAAGGCTACATGTATCCCCGAAGTGCATCCCCAATAGTTGTTGTAGCAACTACCGCAGGCGGTTCTTCCGTCGACGCTCAGTCTTATACTTTCGTTTACCATGATGACACTGGTATCCAGGCTGCGGTTCAACGCGACAAACATATTTCGCGTTTTGGACCCATTTCTGGAAGCTAAACGGGATAACGTTCATTGGAGGTTCCTTCTCATCATTGTACCTATCCAAGGCAATTTCCGGGACCATGCGAAATCACGACGAAGGAATAACCAAAACCATCTTCACCAGCACTCACGACATTACCCCCAGGGCGAGATCCTGAAAACGATCACGACGTGTGTCGACATTCGCAGCGGACTTCCACAGAAAAGGCTTCAGCAACTGGGTATAATTCAAGGGAATGCTGAATCGTTAAAGCTGCTTGAAGAAATCCGTAACGTCGCCACGAGTGACACCATACTGGATCACCGAAGGTCGAGTTGCTTCCAATGCGTCCCATATTTCTATTGTTACCAATTTCGGTTTACCACAGTAGTACAAGACCGAGCGGAGAGCACCCATCATACATTTCCCAGCAGGAAACGCTCCACCAAGCGTGTGGGGCTAAACTCGTTACGCGGTGGTTCGATGATAGTCTAGATCGTGGTGTAGCGACCCTAGCGGGTCGCATTCGAGTTGTTGCAGCGGTATGAGCCTTCCGCACAAGCGTCAGCGCGTCCTTGCTGCAGCTTAAGAGGGCAAGGACTAGACACAGGTTTTAGAGAAGCGTAACAGTGTGCGATACACAATGGCTTCGTGGTGTGGGATGCTGTGGTGGAGCTCGACGGATTCATGGAGCAAGGGGTCTTGCTGATCGGCGTATTCATAGTCTGTGACAACGCGTCCATTCACGCTGGTGTCGAATAAGTTCCTCGATTGTTGGGCAACGTGGGCGTAGAGCTCATCGAGCTGTCGTCCTACTCGACAATGTTGAACACGTTTTATTGTTTTCAAGTCTGAGATCAAGGCGTTCCTTGCATCCCGCTGCGACGCGACCCCGTGCCCTTCCCCAGGTGTGACGTAGGCGCAGAATCGTGCAAACGATATGGTTCGTGCCGCGCCGCACAGCATGAGTACTAAAGCCACGTCTGAGCCCTC
>BSXT01001260.1:0-13660 GCA_030267785.1 Phytophthora fragariaefolia
CCTTTAATACCGAGTATTAAGTAGACTTGCACGCTTGTAGGTTAGAGTAAAACTGACTTGTATTAATAACACTCACAAGTATCTATCTACTGCTTTCTATCTGCATACTGAAGCCCTGTCTAAACGGCGATCTCCCGCAGCGGTTGGCTCCCGTGAACTATCGCCCCTTAGGTACGACCGACCCCTAGCTTGACATATTACGTGGGGGAGGTCTACGCGGAATATTATATCTAAGAGACCCTGGTATACAGTACTCGTCTTGGTGTGTGACACTCAGTTCTTGTGAACCACACCGGCCGGTGTGGTTCACACCAGATCATCCCTTTTCCTTGAAAAGGACATTGGCCAATCCTGGCCCCATTACAGTGGCAGTGACGCCAAACCCTTTGAGGGCTAGGTCTTCACTGTGATTTGACTCGAAGGAAAAGTACGTTAGAGTGGTGCTCACGGTTCCTTAAGATGACTACAAAAAAGTGGTTGTGGTCAGTTTGACATCAGCGATGTTAGTCGAAGACAACGAAGCAGCGGCAGCCAGCACAGGAAAGGCAAAGCGAAAGTCTTTCGTCCCCCCTCTATCGTAATTATGCTCCTAAAAGAAGTAGTGAATCACACGCCTTGGGCAGCAAGCAATGGCGAAACGCAAGCTGCATGGGAGCGAGTATCCAGCGGCATGCTCCACGTACGGTCCCATAAAAAACGATAGCGGGGCACCCTTCTCGTGGATATCACTTGCGTAGGCCGTCAGTTTATCCCTTGTTAGACGTTGAGTGTCGAACAGTAGGAGATGTGAGAACGATTCGTAGAGAAAATATAGCACAGTGTTTGATATCTACGAGAGGGCAGTAGAGGAGCAGCCAAAGATAGCTTTAAGGTCTTCGAGGCGAGCTGGTTATGCCTACGTAGGAATACGCAAATAATATAGCTTCCAGAGCTGAAACTGGGTAGCGTTGAGTTGTAGGAAACGGATATGGCAGCTGAAAAGGCGGGACGATATCAATAATGTCATCTTTGTGGAAGCGAAACTTCGACTTCCAGACGGGGGGGGCTACAGATGGATGCTTGAGATTAAACGGATCGGATCGATGTAGGCAGCGGCGCCGGTCGAGCAGGACGAGAAGAGTGATCTCCCCGTCGTCCGAGCTGCTGCGGTTACTATCGCTGCTGTCCATCGAAAATGCCACATTAAAAGTTACAGCTGCACACCGTCACAGTCACAAGTGTTACCCGTCTAATCCGATTGTTTTCACTGTTACTTTTCATTGTCATTGGAACTGTAGCACAAGGTGTCTAATACATGTATAATTGCTCGAATGTACGCAAGAACGTTCTTTGTAAGTATACTGCCTGGTTGTATCTAATCAACTTCAGTGCTCCTCCCGTCCGTTTGCAAAGACGGCACCCGATTGGCTCTTTCACCGCCGAGCGACAGCGAGAGCGGCCCCCATAGGTCACAACGCTATTATATCTAGGTTTTTTGCTACATAATATTAATGTGGACGACACAATCGAACTTAATGAGGTCAGTCAACGTTTCATCCCCCATTTTGAAATCGGACGCGCGCGGCAGCAGGAGCTGCAGGAGGTGCGCTACATGTATGCATGTTTATATGTACTTCTACGTGTCCAAATACATGTGATCCGAGGCCCCTGGGGAAGGTTGGGGTAATGCTGAATCGCCTGGACTGGAGGGCAACCCGGTCCAGCGGACGTGCATAGGGGTGAACCCACCGCCCACTGTGGCGAGAGCACATCAGCGTCTGTCTATTGGTCATACTTACCCGACACAATTCCACTGTGTGGCAACCGGGTGCATGGGTGGAGTGTGCAAAGGATCACGCAGCAGCCAAAATACCATTCTCACAAGAAAACACTACAGCATTATGCTGTTTGATGGTGGCTCTTAGCTAGAGACAGTTTAATTCGTTGTTTGGCTCGGTTGCGTCGGCGCACGTTGCCTGGGGATTTTAAATTCCTGGAACGCGTTGCGGGTTGAGCGATCCCTACAATTCCTTGATGCCGGAGAGGGGCCAATTCAGAGGGGCCAATTTAAAAAAAAATATGGCATTGCCTCTTGAACACTAAAAAGGTATGCCTGAGCTAATAAAAGCTAGAGTAGAAAGCGGTTGCCCCGCGCTGTCACCAAAATATGTGGATACAGAATAGAAACACTGTAAGCGGTGAGGCGTCGCTTCAAAAGCAAAAAGCAAGCTGGCAATGGGCGTAAAACAAAGTAAAGTCCTCCTATCGCATTCAGAGGGGAATGGGGCATTTCATGGGCTCAATGTTGCATTACGTTGATCGCCGTTCAGGCGAGAGAGTGCCACCCAAGTTCGCGCAGATCTACATTGTGGGCCCCGACATGCAATAACGTGCGAATCGCCGAAAAGTTATTTTTGCAGACCTCGACATCGTCGCAGTGCAGGACATCGAGAATAGGATGGTGGGGGTAACCATTTTGCCAAACAGTCCCTGTTCTTTGGCCAAAAACTGCGAGAGGTCTTGGCTAGGGGGATGCAAGTGAAGGACATCCGATACGTGTTGCATGCAAAACCTTTCGGAGCCCAGAACGTACAACTTGTCCACGATCTCCGAGGTTGGCGTTGCTATGGTTGAAGATAGTATCCTTACTAAACCCCGTGATCTCTATGTTGTGGCGAAAGGTCATTCTATACTGCGCCTGTTCGAGACGGACGAGAAGTACGACCCACACCAGTATCCTTTGCTGTTCCCGTATGGAGATCTCGGGTGGACGTACACGGATGTATACGCTAATGGGGCTACCTACAGGAACAAACGAACTATGTCTCTGCGCGAGCGCGTGGCGTATCGTTTTTTTCAAACGATTGACGGTCGGACAGTGCTACATCAAGGCGGGCGCCTTTCCAACAATGGGTCGTTGACCAACGCGCCAAATGTGAACAGGAGTAGCTACTGTGGGTTGGCAAGAACCAGAAGAAATTCGTGCTGAGCTGTACCACCGTATCTCGGATGCACTGCTGAACGAAGAGACAATTACGTTGGATGAAGGTGGAGTGTTGGTTTCGGAATACGACCGTGCCAGTGGCACCGTGGTACACCCAGATCGACGTTCGGGGTATGAACACTTTCTCAACTAGGTCGGCAAGCAAGTTTTTCTTCCATACCCACACGTAGGGGGTCCTTGGAACACACACAAATACTACCGGAAGTCCATGGCTATCATGCGGAAGTACGGTAAACCCAATGCGTTTATAACCATGACGTGTAACCCCAAATGGGTTGAGATTATAGCGCTGCTACCGACGAACAGACAGCTCAAGATCGCCCTGAAATCGCGGCATGCGTGTTGCAACAAAAGGTCCCAGGAGCGATTATTGACAAGTTGGTGTCTGCGGAGGGCTCCGACAAGGAAGTCAACCCCGACCTGTACAAAACGGTGATGGCATGTATGATGCATGGGCCATGTAGGCCAGCGAGACAGCCCGTGTATGAAGGATGGGAATTGCACGAAGGGGTTTCCAAAGTCATTGCTTGAAGTGACGTAGGCTAACTTGGATGGATTTCCATTGTACCGGCGGCGTCGGCGTGAACCAGGTGTGCTGATCTTTAAGCACAGGCAGTACGACAACGAGACTGTTAACCAGTGGGCGGTGCCGTATAATCCCTACCTCTGTCAAAAGTACGACTACCATATCAACGTGGAGGTGTGTACCACGATTGGCGCGATTAAGTTCCTGTACAAGTACGTTTACAAGGGGTCGGACAGGGCCGTCCTTACGATTGAAGCTGTGCGTGATCCCAGTGAGCCCCGTTCGGAGCCAAACGAAATCCTTCGGTTCCTAAATGCTAGGTACATTTCTCCGGTGGAGGTAGCCATGCGTCTACTGACGTACCAAATCCAGGGCAAGACGCACGCGGTCACGACACTGACGGTGCATTTGGAAGGTGGTCAAATGGTGGTGTTCCAACAATATGATGATCCGGACAGAATGCTCGGTCGCGCGGGTTCTACTATGTTGACAAGTTTCGTTGAGTTGTGTGCGAGCACCGAACCCGAGGACGAGATCGCCAAGACCATGTTGTACCAAAAAATACCGAAAGAGTTATCATGGGACGCCATAGGAAAAGTTTGGGTTCGACGCAAAAAGTCCTAATCGGCTATTGAGCGTATGATCCACGTATCGCCTATAGATAGGGAGCGCGTTTACGGCTTTGTCACCGCGAAAGGCCGACGTCGTTTGAGCATTTGAGAACCGTGGACGGTGTCGTTCACCCGACTTTCCAAGCTGCAACGATGCATTCCGGGTTTCTGGAGAATGGCTAGGAGTGGATTGTGTTCATGTCAGAGGCATCTACTTTCCGGATGTCGTACCAGCTGCGACAGGTATTTGCCACAATGTTGGTATACTCACAAGTCTATGTGGTTCGAGGACTATGGAATCAGTTTATGATGAGTTGGCGAGGGATTTTGCGTACACGTACCGTAACATTGAAGGCCAAACCAAGGAAGACATGATCACGTTTCACACGCTGAAGAACCTGAACGACCTGCTGCAGATTAGTGGTCAGGCCGTTGCCGGGTTTGACCTACCACAGCTGAGTGACTAATCCACATAGGTTCTCGACTCGCTACTGGAAAACAACCTGATCCGCAGAAAACTCGAGGAGTACGACCTTTCGGTACTGCAAGACGTGGACGACCACACCGACGACCCCGACAAAGGTCAACGCGCGATATACGACTTGGTTGTGCTGCAGTACACAATCTACAGTCTGGGAGGGAAATGGTCAACATCAATGGACCGGTGGCACGGGGAAATCCGCCCTCTTGAAGCGCATTCTTGTAAGCGTATGACTTTCAGGGAAGATCGCTATTGCTGTCGCGTCGAGTGAATTGCTGCTTTACTGCTGATGGGCGGACGGACAGCGCATTCGACGTTCAAGATCCCACTCAAACTGGACGAGAAGTCGGTGAGCTCGATTCACAAATAGTCCAAGTTGAAGAAGTGTTTCAAGAGGCCAGTCTGATCATCTGGGACGAAGCGCCAATGAAGCGCCGCCACGCCTTCGAAGCCGTGGATCGCTCCTTGCGCGACGTCCTGAACAACGACGAAGACCCGTTTGGTGGAAAGACAGTGGTTCTGTCGGGTGATTTTCGCCCAAGTCCTTTCGGTCGTGGTGAGAGGAATACCGGCGAAAACGATCGACGCATGTCTGAAGTCATCTCATCTGTGGTCGCACTTCCATCAAGTACAACTCACAGATATGCGGGTACGGGTGGCTCACAGCGCAGAAACCGCTGCAAAGCTTGCAGCCTTCTCTGAGTTGCTATTGCAAGTTGGAGAGGGAAGGCACGAGGTAAACCGGCAGCTCGGTCGCGACTATAAGAAACTCCCGCGCAGTATGATGATTGATGAATCACCAGAAGAAAAAGTGGATGGAGACGAGGTGGTTGCCCCCGGCGCAATCCTGAGTGGTCTCAAACGACGGATTGATGTTATGTATCCCGATGTCAACAACCAGGTGATCGCTACCGACGAGTACTTGCAAACCGTACCATCTTAACGACAACTAACATAATGGTGCACCGAATCAATAGCGCAGTGCCTCGAGACTTGGCGGTGATGCTCACGAGTACCGGTCAATCGGCAGGCTTCAAGGCGACGATGATTGGATCTTCTTCGAGCCCGGGATCCTGAATTCGGTGAACATTAACGGCATCCCGCCCCACAAGCTGACGCTCAAGAAGGGGACGCCGGTCATGCTGATGCGGAACTTGAACCCGGATCTGGGACTTTGTAACGGCACACGACTTCGGGTGGTGGAGCTCAAGCCCAACGTCATCCACGCCAAGAGCGACCGGGGAGCGCCGCGGACAGGACGTGTTGATTCCGAGAATCGTGTTCATATGCGACGGAAACGACGCCAGCTTTCCCTACCAGTTGCGACGCAAGCAGTTCCCTGTCCAGACGGCGTTCGCGATGACCATTAACAAAGCGCAAGGACAAACAGTGCACAACCTGGGATGATTGTACCTGGGGTCTCCCTGCTTCTCTCAAGGTCACTTGTACGTGGCCCTCTCACGATTTACGGCGCCATCCAAGATCAAGGCAGTGATCGAGTATCCAGAGTTGGAAGAAAGCGAAGGAGTGTACCGACAGATTTTCGACACTGCGTAAGGCAGTAGGGCGTCTCCCATTTTGTATTTATGCATCGTTTGATAATACATACCTCTTTTGCATTGAAACTGATCAACCTACCTCCCCACCGAGCGAAGCGAGGCGGTACGTACGGTTAAGAAAAACAGGATTAAACCAACGACAGCCCACCGGAGCGAAGCGAAGGTGGGCTACTCAGTAGTGGAGCGTGCTGGAACAGCGAGCGCAACGGGTTGGGACCTAATCTATACCCACCGCCGCGGAGCGGCGGCGAACGGCTAGTCCTACACTAGTAATTGGAGTAAGGCTGTCAGTAATACATTCCTGTCACGCTATTCAGGGCTTTTGATTGGTCAAAAATAAATTTTGGCTGCCGAGCGAAGCGAAGGCGGCCCTGATTGGCGAAAACAACTTTTGGCTGCCGAGCTATCCTATGGGGACCACATATTTTTATGTGGCTAACATTAAACGCACTTAACCTGGTACCATGGCAAACCTTGCTGCGCTGGCGTAAGGGATGCTCGAGCAGTAGTGGTGGCAGAACGTTGGCACAAACTGGGCTTCATCTGTGTACATAGAAGTGCGCCTTACATTATTGTTGTCCACACAACAGACTGCCAAATGCAGCGACGGTGGCGCCTGATTGGCTCTTGCACAGCCGAGCGACAGCGACCCGCATTGGCTGAAATAGTACTGTGTGCACCTCACAATAGTAATGTGGACTACATAGTCATAATGTGGACCACACAATTGTACTTACGGAGGTGTTTTAACTTGCATTCCTTATTTTGCGCGTGGTTGCAAGATATGGACGGAGTACCCCGCTGCCCATAGTACGGATTAGTCTAAGGTGGACACAGACTGAGCGCCCACGATCTGGACATAGAATCTAGCATAACGACGATTATGACGATGGATAGGTTTATGTTAAGGAGTATACAATCTGACATAGTCATACCAAACTCTATGAAAATCATCTTCACCTTTGGTATGAATATAATACATTAAAATTAATATTCTAACTAATCATAACAAAACACCAACAAAAGTCCACCGAAGCGAAGCGGAGGTGGGCCAGCTCTGTAGTGGAGCGACCTGGTACAGCGAGCGGAACGGTTTGGGACCCATCCTAAACCCACCAGCGCGTAGCGGCGGCGCTCGGATAGCAAGTTATTAAATGAAAGGAGATTTTATCCTAAAATAAACTGGATGGGTCAACACGCACAATACATTGTGCCTTGCATCTGTTCTGCCACTGTAATTCTCGCGTAACTCTATCGCATTCCCCAATCTAAAACGTGATGCAAATCGCTAATTCAAGCCCAAATAAAAATTCTATGTGAAATAAAACAAGGTAAAATCGTGGCTCCACATGCCCAACAGTTCCAGCGATCACTTTGAGAAAAGGTAAGAGCCTCCAAGCTGCGTGAGCAGTAAATATTTACGCCAACACGCATTCCATCTTCCTTTGTTCGTGATACCGTCTTCCCTCACATATAACGACTAGGCGTTAAGAGGAAATAGAACGCCTAGTAGGTGTTGTATTGGTGTAGAAACCTGCAAGTCTGAAGAATGCACGACGGCCAACCTAAATTGGTATGCTATCTACATGCAGCACAAACTGGGAGTCATGCCGGGCAAAACAGACTGAGTGTGCGCATTAGGAGCGCTGTAAGTGGACGTGAAGGTCACTTTACAGTTCGATGTTGCACCCATGCAACCTTGAAGCAGCAAATAACGCGAGCTCACCCCATTTTATCGTGCCTTCTTTGATCCCGCTGATGTAATCGTCGTCATCAAGCCCTTCCAAATCCTCATTCGCAGTAGATGGATAGTTGTGAAATGTGACGATCTAGTGGGGCAGCCACGAACCGGTTCGAACGGTTGGAGAGCAACACCAGAGCCGTCGCCAGTGAAGATAAATAAAATGGTGGTCCTGGATCGATGATTACATCAGATGTACATGTTCACTTTTTTCAGGTAGGCGTTCTATTTTACTAGGTCTTCAAATCGAGGGTTTGCTAGGATTTTAGTTTTGTGCGTGACCTCGAGTTTAACGCCTAGTCGTTATATGTGAGGGAAGACGGTAGTGTTAACATGGTCGCCGACTCGTTGTGCAATGGGGCTGCTATGGAGGATGTAGCCTTGCCAGCTGCAACGGAGAGGCGTTCCCGCGAGCACCTACCGTAAGTTTTTTATTTAATGCAATATAGTTATGTCTGATGCTAAACACCGAGCCGAGTTTGTCGTAGAGCTCCAAGGCTTCCTGTGCCGCCAGCATTTTCCGTTGCGCTAACGCTCAAGGTGGGCGTGTCTTTTGGTACAAGCCGTTCGAGCTATGGCGCTCCTCAAGTCATACAGTTGGACGTCGGAGACGGATATCTTGGCTTCCGCGCCCGTGTGCGTCGAAAACTTGATCAGAAAAAGGAGATACAGTGGCTGGATGATGAACCCATCCTGCTTAAACCGACGGCTGGAGCAACGCAAGCAAAGTCCGTCGCGTTGGCAGAAGGTGGTGCGCAGTTGACGGTGCAAATGGGATCTGGGTGGCATCTGGCAGCCAAACGCAAGGCTGGGTAAGTTCACTCTCGTTTATTATCAATATTGTTTCGGCTTAATTGACTCGATGAAATGTGTCGTATTGCTTTGCTTTGAATTGTAGCCAAGCCTCGTTCAAACTTGAGTTTTTCATCTACGTACAGAAGGTGACAGCAAGAAGCGCTATTCGTCGCGCAACTGAAAGCCGAACTGCTGCGGCTACCGCACTTATCGACAACCAATTGCGATCACATCCAGACGCGGAGCCACAGGGTGAATCTTCGCGTGCCTACTGGGCGGTAACGCATGCGCGGCAATCTGAGAACGCACTTGTAGCGGGGCTACACATTCGGTCAACCTTCACATTAGTGCAACATGCACTAATGGATACATTCGGGTGGGCCACATTGCAGTGTGGCCAAAATTCTTAGTAGGAAGCAATACTATTGGCAGAAAGCAATAGATATCTGCCAATAAGGAGCATGCATTAGAACAGAGATTCTGCGAACCACTCGTTGGCAGATCCCCTCTGTATAGATATCAGTTTTAGGAGGCAATGCCAAGTTAACATTCAAATTCAGTTCTCATTTTCTACCAAAAGGTTATTAATAAGTCTTTATTTAGATTAACTATACTTACGGAGCTAAGTATACTTAATCTAAGTTAAATACACCTACGCTTCCTCCTACACGTCGCGCACACATGTAAGCTAAAGTAGTGGGCTAAGTAAGCCCACTACAGCACCCCTCACCCTACCAACTAACCCAACGTTTACACAGTTGCGTAGGATTGACGACTATCAGCGCGAAATTGACGCCGCAGCGCAAGAGCACGAAGTACCGAGGCAATTCGTGAGAATTAGATAAACGGTGGAATAGTGCCGCTTGAATTCCTAGCCGACTTGCGATATGCATTAGGCCTACCATCGTACGATCTGTGACCCCCATACCAACCACCAGTTGCAAGTAGCGCTCCTACTGTGAATATGGAGGATGATGATCACATGCACTCGCCTGATGTAAGCATGGAATAGATTGCTTTACTTTTTACGATAAAAGAATCCTTTTCTAAGTCTCGTAGTCCGTAGCCACAGTGATGATACAAGCTTACTCCAACGTTGCGGCTGCTCTTCGTGCACTGAACTAGTGCAATGCTCATAGTCCAAAGAGGGTCTTGTCGGAAAGCCAGTGTCGTGTGAGCCATCGTTTCAGGAGCGAAAACCCCATCTCTATTGGGTTAAGTTGAGGCGAGTATGGTGGCAAAAAGAATGCTGCCCCGGGAGTGCACGAGTTCTTCCAATTCGCGATACATGCGGATTTTGGCGTTGTCGAGCACCACGATCGATCTAAATGAGGTAACAACGAGGTCAGTTTCATTATAGCATATTTGGTAGAGTAGCACATACCTGGGAAGTGGCCATAGGTTCAGGAATGGGTCGATCTTGCGTCGAAATACCTCATGAAAGCCATTCCGATCAAAGGTACCGGGAGTAGAACCCCAGGAAAAACAACAGTGACATCAAACGCTGCTAAGAAGGACAACCGCTCTCCATGGGATAGCGGCATCGATAGCTGGCGTTTTTCTTCGAGACCAAGCTTACTTTCTAAGCGAATCCCTGTCATCTTTCGAGGTTTCATCGATGAAAACTAACTGATTCGGGCCACTGTAAAATGGCCGTAGGTTGCGATAAAACCCTTCAACTTCGCAGGTACACTTTCGCGAGCACGCTTAGTCAGTACTTATATGGTGATATTGAGGTCAAAACGCAACAGTCGACAAAGTGTAGGAGTAAAACTGTTTAGAGGGTCTCCAAACTGCTTCATCACTGGCTACTGTAAGTACTCTAAATAAAAACATGGATGCGTACGTATATAACCTTCTACAAAACGCACCGCTTCTGAAGGCCATCTGTTTGACTTGTTATTGGTCTCGTTAGATAGAACGTTCCCATTTGTTTTAAATCGGCGGTTCCATCGCTCAATCGATCGAACGGATACACCTAGCACAAGAGCAACCAAGATCTTTTCAATGTCGTACATGTAGACCAACACTATAGCGCCAGCGCAGATCAGTAGACACTGTCATTCTCCGGGTTACACTCGCGACTTAAAAGTGAAAATGACAGATCGAGAGCTTTGGTCCGTATTTACGGCGGATTACAGCCAAGCAGGCATGAATGGCGGATGGCCACACGCCAAACCATCCAGACCGTCCTCATTCTTCGTGAATAAATCTTCTTCGCTACAACACAAGGCTAACTTTATCGTTTATTCCGAGTACCGCGGGTTGGGGTTGTTTTAACTCCGGTAGAATTAGCATCGCAACCACCAAAACAAAGAACCTGAAATAATTTCATGTATGGCACAATGCATGAAATTATATAAGGTTCTTTGATATTACAATCAAATTTGGGCTCCATGTATACTAAATGAAGCTTTGGCTTAATTCGATTTGTCATGTTCTGCAACTCCTAAGGAATCTGATCTCGATGCGATCCCTCCCAGGACTCTGGATCTAAAATCCAGAGAACAGTTCATCGACCTGCGAATAGAGAACTGGGGTGCACAATTACACTGGGCGACATTTTGTTTCGGACACCTACATTTTTGAACATATTTCAGCTTCTAGAAAGAGTTATGAGTCGCTGTTTAGATATGTTGTGCCTATCCGATCGTTTTATAGGTGGCTTGTGACGCGGAGCTAGATTTCCAAGTGCGTCGATAAACTGGTATACAACCAACAGGTTTCCGGTTCGCGACACGGTTTTCGGACTATTATTATCTTAGTTTTAGTATGGGTAAGAGTGATTGTCCTATCGTGGCGCTGACCACACTGACTTCATTTTAGTTTGGGCCGTGAACCACCGATCACGGACTAGGAGAGGGGGAGGATCAGGGGCCTTCATGGAGCAGGCTGGGGGGGTGAGAGAGATCGCGCCCAGCGTAAAGTGGTCCCTCGACGGGGTCAGCTACGTGGTGCGCACCACCAAGAAACCCGCGGCGAAGGCAGGCAGGCCCAAGAGCCTAATGGACCGTCAGATCCGGCAGATTGTGCGCGGGGCAGCAACGGGGGACTACTCAGCATCGGCATTGAAGGCGAAGTACGGGGTGGCGTGCTCTGTACGCACTATTCAGAGGCTACTTGCTCAGATTGGCTTCTTAGACTATTCTAAAATGGACAGAACGCTTCCTCTAACAAAGTAGCACAAGGAAGCCCGCTTAGAGTTTGCGGAGAGGCTCTCCTCTGCTGCTCAAAAGCAAGTTGTGTGGCCTATGATTATATTTTCTGACGAGAAGAAATTTAATCTAGATGGTCCAGATGGCTACAAAAACTACTGGCGAGACATCCGCCGCCCTCCGCGTCGGTATCTCTCGCGTCAGAATGGCGGCGGCTCGCTCATGGTGTGGGGTGCTCTTCGAAGTCGCCCGCAAGAACGGCGACAAAACCCACTACTGAACGACGCCACGATAGGACAATCACTCTTATCCATACTAAAACTAAGATAATAATAGTCCGAAAACCGTGTCGCGAACCAAAAACCTGTTGGTTGTATACCAGCCTATCGACGCACTTGGAAATCTAGCTCCGCGTCACAAAAACGATATGATAGGCACAACATATCTAAACAGCGAGCCATACCATAAAATATCGGACCTGAGGACTTTATCGGACTTGTGTACTGAACACAAAATCGTACACCGTACGAACATTTTTGACTGACAGTAACTTTTGAACTATAATGCTTAGGGGAAATCAAAATTTGATGTGATACAGTAACGTCTAGTTTATACTAGTAGGCTTTATAGGCGTGAGGAAATCGCTTGAAACTGCCTGTGGGCCGAGAAAAGTCCTCTTAAGTGAAAAGCATAGAATTGGCCTCGAGAGCGATGTGCTCACGAGACGGAAAATTCATAAATGAGTCCAAGCTTTTGCGGTCGTCCGGATAACTCAAGAATACCGAAGCCAGTCGTTAGTTAGCGCTTTTATTGGTTGTCTCTCAGCCAGTAAAAACTTGCCACATCTCTCTCTCAGATTGACTTTCGCCGCGCATGAGACATTCGGCCTCAGTCTCCCTTTTTTCATTGCTAACGCGCGGACCTTCCTTCATCTCACCGACCGGAGTCAGATGCGCCCCCCCAACCACCACCCATCCCCCCCCCCTCCAACGATGTAGCTCAACTGGGAGAGCGTAGGGCTTCTGCCCTAGGGTGCCTGTTCGAACCGGGCCATCGTTATCGGTAACTACTGGGTCCTGGGTTAGTCGGAAGGTACATTGGAGGGCGTACGATGACATGGAGATGGTTTTTAAAGGAGATTATGTATTGAGTGTTGGTATTGAGTCGAGTTGCTGCTCCTACTTACTAACATCCTCAAGCACGTCTAGTGTGTAACCAGGGGAAGGATCTTGGATTGCGGCTGTCTGGAGAAGCCGCTGATGGCGCACGATTAACGCATCAAGGGCGCCCGCGTTGTGTAGCCGCTGGAGATGCTTGAGGATAGCGCTGGAGCCTCGGGATTTGATGCCATGCTCGGTTTTCAAGTAGGTGAGGATGGCATCCTCAGCGCACTTCCCCAGCTCCAGCACTCGGTCCCGATAGTCAGCTGCCGCAGAATCGAAAATAAAGCCGTCTGCGATGAAGAGTTTCATGTAGGCGACAAGAAGCTTGGACTTGGACCGCCGCTGCTTCGGTGCTCCTCTCTGCCAATACGGTTCTTGTGCGTACCAGGTAAACCAAGTCGCATGTAGGTGCGTCGCTGATCCTCTCCGTTTCTTTTTCGTCGACTCTTCACTCACCTCGGATCTGTCTTCGTCATCTATGAATCTCTTACGTGCAGATGGCGCTGAATCTCCATTCATGCTCGCTTCCAGCAGATCCATGCGAGCGTTCTGCAGTTTCGAATTCTCGATAAGGTGCTTAATGACAGCGGCTTGATGATCAATCACTTTTTGTTCGTAGCTTGGCTCGCTTGGCTTTTGTTCGGGG
>BSXT01001261.1:0-17300 GCA_030267785.1 Phytophthora fragariaefolia
CCTCAAGATTTCTCTATATTAAAAACAACTCAACAGGTGAAGTCCTGTTCCACCGAAGGTAAACGACACCGAAAGGGATTCACAAGGTCACACGCCACCTCCGTTTGCGGCACCCAGTGCTGCTTCCGGAGTCTGACCCCATTGCGAAATCCGGAAGGAGGAGTATTTCTCCGGAAGGGCAGCCCCGTGGCTACGTGCTATACACCTGGGCGAAAAAAGGCGCTCACCCGCCTCGCCACACTTGGGGCATTCTTGTCCCCTTCATCTCGTAGATCAAGCGCTTCAGCCATTGGAGCGAATCGTCGAAGCGGTAACGCTTACCTTCGAACTCGGCTATCTTGTCGAGTGATGCGTGGGAACGCACCTCGAGGTAATAGCCCCGGTCGCTTTCAGATTCATCCACGCTGATTCGCCGTATGACGTCTTTAGCCGAGGCTTCAGCGCTGTCTCGGTAATTTCGACCCTCATCACTATCATCTCCGCCGAGTTCAGCTTCGTCAGCAGCATCGTAGAACTCGGCGTAGCGAGCACTCCTGCCTTTCAGAGTCTTTGGTGTCTGCATATGGGAATCTTCATAGTATGGGGTCCCTTTTGTTGCTCGGAACACTTCTTTCTTGCCTTTCTTCATTTCTGGTGTCTTCGGCAGAGGAACTCGAAACTCGGCTTGGATCACTATCAAGCCTTGGGAACTCGGTTGTGCGCCGAGCGATCATCTGCCGGCTTTCCACGTGCCGCTCCAGACCGAACGCCAACCTCAGCCGTCGTTTCCACTTGAGTAACTCGACTCCAGCTCGGCTGAGCCACCAGTCGCCCAGGATCAAGTTGTTGGGTCTACTGTTGCATCGGAAACCCATGGCCTTCAGCAACAGCACCGTGTCTTCGACGAGCTGATTAATGCCGGTGCTGTTTCCTGGCTGGGTCAACTCAGGGCCGAGCATCGGCCACTTCGCTTGTGTCATTGCCACAGGCGCAAACATCATCATCCATTCACTTTCGGACCGCATTTCTTCGCCGAGTCGAGCTAACACACTGTTCGCACTCGGCGTATCTGCGTTCCGTGTCGCTCTGGGTATCAGAGGCGGAAGGTCCCCTGGAGCGACACCTCGTTTATCATCATCGTCGTCGTTCGCATCAGCTTCCAGCTCGGCTGCCAGGTTGCGCCCAACCGGGAGTGGTCTCCTCATCTGGCTTACCTGGAGCGAGAGCTCCTCCACGTCACCAAACTCGGCTTTCGCTTTCTCATCTCCACCTTCATCATCTCCACTGTATCCATGACTTCGGGTCGCTTCGTCGTCGAACTGGATACTGTGTGCCTTGTCTGCGTCGCATTGGTGGCCGCCATCGTAGCCGAGTCAGCCGAGTTCGTCGAGTCGATTCTCGCGCGAGGGGAACCTACAGCCGTCGCTTGGCTCAATCCACTCGGCGAAGTCGTCTCCTTGACCATCTTCACCCTTCTCTTGCTCGAAACTTGGTTAACTGGCACCTACACAAAACAAGCACACCCCTGTTCCCGGGTCGCGGCATCAGTTGTGGTGTTGCAGAACGCACAAATATCGTCAGATGTGGGTATCCGCCCAAACCACAACAACCGCCGAGTCGGGTCGGCGCTTGTTTTGGCCTGCGCAGAGGGTGGTCCCCTCGCGGTTCGGCCCTTCCGGGACAGTGGGTGCCTCGCCTTGGCAGACACCAGCTAACCAAGTCAGCCACTCCGGAGCCCAGCTGAGCTAGCTGGATCCGTCCAACAAATAACCCTGTGCCCTCCACCAAAGGATGGATGGCGGCGCGCTAGCGTTTTTACAGGTCACCGAGTGCACAGGCAACTCGGCTAGAAGTGTCACGGCACCCGGGCTTTCCGGCGTACCGGCCCGCCGAGTCGGCGGGACTTCTCTTCGCGCTCGGCGAGACATGCCCCAACCCCGGGGCTGACCTTGGCGCTACCAGTCGAGTACCCTAAAAGCTATGCCTCTCGGATACCGACGGCAGCATAATCCAGCCTGTGCAGGGACTTACTGGAAGAGTATGCACTTGTTGTGGACCTAGCAAATTCTGCTCTGTTTAGTTCTTATGTTCTTGGGGCGTCCGTTGGTCCCTTTTCCGTTTCCTAAGGTTTCCTATACAAATATCAAGTGAAATGGGTGGTTTTGGATCTCGGCCGACCCTCCAGCCGAGTCCTGCTAACTCCGGTTTCGGATCTAAGCGACCCTCAAGCCGGGCCTGCTAAATCCGAATCCGTCCGGCTTAAGTCCGGTTAGCCGAGCTTGTACCGTCCTGCTGATATCCTAAGACTTGGGTACTTATTCCCCCAGCCGTACTTATTCTAGTCTTAGCCTAGGTACGTGCGAACTTGGTGTATCCCGACATCACACTTCATTGATGGTCCCTTTCGAACTGTACCGCCAAAGTTCAAACAATGTATCATTTGTCAACCCACGGCCGTTCAACTAAAGGATACTACCCAGCAGCTTTCGTGCTTTGTACGTCAAAAAGTACTCAATGTATTTTCACGCTGTGAGACCAATATATGATGAGACGAACTATGCTATGGATCCTGCCCATGTATATTGCGCCTTCGAAGCAGGAATGATAGGAGATATTAGAGATCATTTTGCTAATACCAGCGTAGTTGGCTGTTTGTTTCACTTCAAGCAGGCATGCCGCCGGAAATGAAGTCATATGGTATGTTGGATAACGAATGTCAGATTGCGATGCGTTCGGGGGTATTGGATATGTTGACGGTTGTACAGCAGCATAAAGTTGCGGTACTAGGGGTAGCCGGGGTAAAACAAAAAATTGCACGTGAATGTGACTCAGCTGGAATACTTATGTCGACTGCTGCATGGTCAAAGTTTTGGAAGTACTTTCAAAGAAACTTGTAAAGACTTTCCCCCACAACTATGGAACATTGCGCCTATAAAGCGGGATGCTGTGGGTTGTACCAACAATCTTTTGGAGCGCATTAATCGCGTACTGAACGCATCGTTTCCTTCAGTGCACCCCAATCTGCCTGATTTTGTTGTAGCCTTGGAAATCTTGCAAGGCGTTACGCTAATTTGAAATACAATATATACATTGACAGGGCTACCCCCGATCCTGCTACGAAAAGCAGTAGACCTACCTGATATACCTGAGGATATGCTTAGAGATTCGATGGACGTGACAGTCCATTCCAACGGCTCTGGTGGTGAAATATCTGATAGCTATATGCGAATCAATTCCAGGAGGGTGGTAGTGCGTAGTATCGAAACATCTGATGCGGTATCGTCGCAGGACATGGAGTGTATTACTGAGGAAATCAGCTACTACGACGAAGTAGACCAGAATTAACACAGTTCGCAAGTTTCAAACGAATTTACTTTAGATTATATAAAGTCAAACATTCAGTCTCTTCAAAAAGCATTTTGCTTTGATAGTTCTTTGCCCTCCTTAAGGTGAACAACGGGATTCCTGGTGTTTTCCAAAAACAAACGGTGGGTGCTTCTAGAATTGGTCTGTCAGGGTCCACATTGATGTCTGTTGCTTGACAAATCTTATATATTTCGGCTACAGCATCCCCATAAGCAGTATGGGCTCGTTGAATACGATTCAATGAGAACTCAATTGATGACTCATTAACTGAATCCCGATATTCAGGCTGAAAAGCTGCAACTCCACGTAACCTAGCCAGTATATCGCTTACGCTCGTAGCAATAGACGCTATATCTCGTCTCGATCTCGGTGCTCCGAGCAAGCTCTTGAATGTAATATCGTATTTTCAACTGCAACACACCCAGCGTTGAGAAGGCTGGATTGATTGCCGTGGTTGTACGAAGTATGGACATCGAGGAGTGCCTCTTTCGCACACACTTTAAAATAATGTGTCTGTGCCCGTCTTAGCCGTTGCATACTCTGTTGAATCGCTAGATGCTGGTGACTCTCTTCAAGCTGAACATTTGGAGGTCGCACCATATTCGCGTGATGCTTGTGAACCACTGCAACCGTTAGTCGTCGGGAGGCCTGAACCAATACTGTATTCAATTTTTTTACTTCCGGAGTTGCCTATCTTCAATGAAAGTAGCATTCTTGAATGCACGGGAGCTCTGACCATCTAGTATACCTGAACATCTGTCTGGAAATGTTGGGTCTGCAAACCTAGGCATGAACCCGGATCGGTCATCATTGCTGAGAGAAGACCATGGTTTCCTGAGTTGCTGGCCACCTTCTCGCAGAAGCCAAACTGCATTCGATTTGCGTCGATTTTCTACGCTTATAGTTTGACGCTTTTGAGCATACGACACAGCAAACACGGAGCCGTGTAGCTCCGCGTATTTCCAAACGCTTTCGTGTACGCGCATACCGATGAGATGTGATCTCACGTAGCGCTAGTGCGATCAGGTTACCCCAATCGTCTCCTTCAAAACTGTCTTTTAGTCTGATACGAGGATGCCCTAAGAGCATGAATCTCAATGATACTAAAATTATGGAGATACTGGTTTGCCAGTTTCTTTGGCAGCTCCCACCTTAAGAACTTCAATACATATGCCTATGGTTAGCGTAGCATTAGCGATCTTAGCACTAGTCCCGAATAAACCTATACACCCGGCCCTTATCTACATCTATTTAAGTACAAGTGCTTTTGTATCATTTAAAGTCTGATATATTAACAACCGATACACTAGTACACAACTATTATGAACTTCCGCTTCTAATCTACATCAATCTATGAGCTAGGGCTTCAATACCATCTACAATATCATATACGTCGTCCCCGTATCTAAATCAATCTATGAACTAATGATTAAGTACTATCTACAATATAGTAGTAAAGCAGTCGCGTCGTATCGGTATTTATTTATGAACTAGTGCTTATGTACCATTTACAATAATGTAGCAAAGCAGTAACGACCTTAGCAACACTGTACCACTAAGCTGTACGTCCGACTAGTACCTGCGTACTTGTGTCTCAGTGCGTATGTGCCATATACAGAATGATTGTACAAGTATCGCCCTTCGTATAATTCAAATTGAGGCAAGCACAGGTAGTGTAAGGTGGGATCATACATGGACGAGCTAACACTGCGCCTACGAACCGTGAGCGAACGCTGCGCGTAAGTCGGGCGAACAAACGCTGCGCCAAAGAGCGGTGAGCTTACGCTGTACAGTGGTCGGGCGAGCATAACGCTGCGCCAACGAACGGTGAGCAAACGCTGCACCTCCTATTTCTCTCTCCTTAACAAATATAGTTCCGACATTTCGAGATGATTCAATTTATGTGTCCGCATAAATCTATCAGAACTTTCTTAGTCAATCAATCGCTATCAATTTGAATCATTATACGTAAAATGATTTGAGTCAGAGTCTATCATTCACATATACGTTCAGTTCGCTCCTCATGTTGCTTTCATCATCTACAATCTACGGCACGTCTACAACTTTTGGTTCTTGTTTTTCAGTGAAGTACATTGATGTCACTTAGCTATGCTAACGACTTCCTATGTCCGTTCTAGTCATCGTCCTTTTGCCGACTTCTAGCTTTTCTTCGGTCCAAGCTTGCGCTTCCCCGTGCGTGCCGGCGGCTCTAGAGGCAGGCGGCCACAACAACTGCTTGTTTCGTGGCTTCCATTTGTTCCATCCACGGCTGAAGGTCCTCAACCATGTGTCGTGTTACTGTATCCCATTGCTGACGGATTGTCGGGTGTCCATCGAGTGTCACCTGCTTGCTTTTTTCCGCTGTCAATCACTAAATTAGCTAGAGTTTCCACCATCCTAGTATGGCTGCGTGGGTGATGGTGCCACTCTTGGATCGCCACATTGTTCGTAAGGCGTCTGCATCTCCAAAATATTGATTTGAGGTGTGTCGCCTTCGGTGCCTTTCTGTGCTTGTGCTGCATCACCAGGGTCTTATTATCTCCTATTGTATGCAACAGAGTATATCTCTTTCGTGCGCACTCCATCAATCCCGTGAGGAGGCCGAGATTAGCAGTATTCTGGTTTGTCATCTTTGCGCCCGCATAGGACATGTGCCCTATCCAGCAGGCTTTGGTGTCTGCATGCTGTTTGCCAATGCTCAGCACTATTGCGCCGCACTCTGCCGCTCCGGTTTTGCCGTTTGTGCGGTCCCCATACATCAGCACGTACGTCTTATCCGTCTGTGTCGCGATGCTGTTGATGATGGAACCGCCGGTGCTGCCTAGGACTCTCCGCATAGCCTTGACGACCATCTCGCTGATTTTGCCCTCTCCATGTGCGTTTAAGTGCAGGTGGATAGTACTATAACCTTGACGAAGTTTCTTGCTCATGCTCCAAGAATGGTGTCCTTCTGACACATTGTTTAGAGGATCGAAAAAAATCACACTCCAGCGCCAGACCGACTGAAAGTAAATGGCTACACCTAGTCTCCAACTCCCGTCTACGAGTTTAGTTACCATTTCCGTGAAGTGTTGAGGCTGATCTCGTGATACTGTCCTCGCTGCATCTGCCACATCCCATATTCCGGCCGGTATGGCTTGAAGTTGTAGAACTTTTGGTTCTTCCAGAGGATATAGCTAACGGTAGTCCAGAAAGCCCGCAATGTGCTGAAGTGCTAACAAGGGGATCCGCTTCCTCTGCTTTCCAAGGATACTCTTCTTCATTGGGGGCAAAACATTTATTTTGCAATGATCACCAGCCAGACCTCGTTTGAGGGCGTGGTGAGCGGCCCCTGAGTTGATGTGCTTGCTGGGGATAATCGTAGACTCGTTGACGTGTGAAGGCCAACCATTCGGCGGGCAAGAGTTGTTATTGATGTTACTGTTTGAGTCGGATACTGTTCAAAGCAGTTCGACAGCCATCTACCGAGAAGTTTAATCGCAGTGGGGAGTTGTTAGTTCTCCACTTATAAATGACGCCGCCCCGCCGAGTACGCACCCATTGCGTCAGATAACTAGCCTCAGGCACGCCAACGGTCCTTGTCGTGGGTCGCAATGTTTTGGCTCAGACGCTGCGCTGAAATTACCGCACAGGCACTGGCTTCAGGTCGATATTGCACGCCTCACCTTGATGCTATGCTTGAGCGCTGAAGCCGGGCAGATCTGTTTGGCGTCAGATACATGCATGGCTCTGCAGACACCTCGTCCAAACTGGTCTTTCTTGGCGCCGTCCAGACCGGTAGTCGCTGATGCGGCCCTGGCCGGTTCTGTTGGTTTTCCTCCGTTGTCCGAGGAGAAAGTGTTGTGTAGTTTTAGACAATAGAAGCGACGTGTTTAGCCAATTTTGAGGAACGCGGACCTCCGGAGCAGAAACAAGAAGCCGATAAGGAGACTACACCACAAGAGGCGTTGCTGACGCAGTTGTTTAAAATTTATTCGACTGTACAGGAGTCATAGAAAGGCAGTTGTTATTGACGGAAGCTTGTGCACCGGAGGTGGTAGGCTTTTGATTCCGCGTAATAGAAGTGTGAAGTCCGGCGATGCAGTGAGGTCGATACCGATGTCTGCGCGACCTCCAGATCAGTTGAACTGATATACTTAATCGAGGGGATGGGGGAATACTTGCTAGTTTGAGCATATGGTACCATAGTTTTTACCCTGGGTGGGCCTGTTCCAGCCATACTTCCAGCAATAGGCTCCAAAGCAACCTAGCGTTTTGTTAGGCGGTCGACCGGAAGCCACGGTGGTCATCCGAGCCAACCGCACAACCCGCACCATTTAAGCCGCTTGGTATGATGTCTCCAGGCGGTGGTGATTGCCACAACACATCCACAGATATCGTCTCCCCAAAAACTCGAGACATCGCTAAATGGAGGCCGAACATTGACCTACGTCCATGAATAAGATATATAATTCCATACTCGGTGCAAAGGGTGGTCTGTCGTCCAGGCTCTGTATCCCGCGTCTGCCATGGTATTTAAATCCCCCGGAATGTGCTCCGCCGTGCTTGTAAGCGAGTGTCGAAACTCAAGGGGACCAACCGCTTGTAAAGTCGAGTGACAGACTGGCCACTTGTTCAGCCATGCAACTGCACTCGTGTTGACAATTCTCAATCGAACGTGGAGGCGATGCCGGTCGAAGTCTGCCCAAGCTTGCCCCCAGTGCAATGCTGCTAACTTCGCGCTCATGGGCTTTCTCACATTAATTGATTTCACCTCTTTCGTCGTCGCGAAAGCCTGTTGCACTGGTTTACTGAATCTCACGCGGATAAACGGCTTGAGCTGACGCTTTAGCCCACATGGACTGGCATCCGATGCGTCCACCGTGACTTCTTGTGATGGTGGTATAACCCCGCGAAATAATCGACCGGTACTGTCGAATTTATGCTGGAGAGAGCACGAAACCAGTTGATATCATCTTGTTCGTCGTCCGGTAGTTTTAGCCGGATATGAGCGTGTCTGAGTTTCGACACAAAGGCTTGTCCGTGCTGATAGAATGATCGCGCTACAGGAAAGCAGGTCGATACGTAGCGCTAGCTGCCGAGCTTGTGTATCCTGGACTGCGTGCACGTCGACTCCTCGAACACCATCTGGATTCGAAACCTAGCTTTCACGATTTTGTCCACTGGCACCGACACGGTTCCTGTCGTTGTGTCCCAAACCAGGCCTAGTGCCTTGAATGACCCCCCAGTCCGTTAATTTATCTTCATGGATGGCAGTAGGTCCCAGGATCGTCGCCATATCTCGCCGTAATGCGAAACTTGCATACAAGCATCGGGAACCTACGTCAATTTCGACACACGTGTGGTCATCACGCCAGACATTACCGACAAGCGGGCTTGGGTCAGCAGGTGTAAAGGCGCGATGAGGCCGTTGCTGCTGATAGCGATGATTTATAAGGGGTCCCGCTAACGAGTAGTAGACAGGAGAGCCACACCAGCTAAGCCCAGTGGACACGGACGGGTTCTGCGTGGCTTTGGTGGCAGGGGGGTTGTTCTGGTTGAAAGGCTTGGGCTTGAACAGCACGAGGAAACCTTGCAAGTGAGCTACATGTCGGTCTGGTACGTCCTTGAGCGTTAGTATAAAATACCAGTGGTTTCTAAACCACTCACTGGTACCCGGCCCGGACACTCGACCATCCCACGAATGTTCGCCGGTGCTGCTGATGAACCTCCCAGATGCGCCACGATATCACTGAACTAGTGAACGAACGCCAAGTACCAGCTGAGGAGAGATCATCAGATGGATCGGGCTGGAAGTTAGGTCGAGCTGTATATGCCATTCGAAACAACAAGTTTCGGCACTGCCAGGTCCCCGGATATGACAGCGAGGATTTTGTCCTCTCGCCATCCGATGGAGAAATGACTATATCGCTCAACTCTGTGGCACCTGTCATCGCGTTCCTGATGTGGAAAGACCAACTGCTACCTACTACATATTTAGTCGGGAAGCTGGAATGGCCCATGTAGGAATCGGTTCCGCGTCGTCATGTTCACCCAAACACTGTCTACCACTGCCTATTCACGTGCATCTAGATCACTTGATAACAATCTTGGTACAGCTACCGAATTGGATGAGAGGACTGACGCTGAATGTCCGACTTCGACTCCTAACGGGGTTGCTTGCTGGACTATTGGGGATTCCCGGGATAGTTGCAGAACCAGAAGCAGTTCTAGCTTTTCAGAGGACACTAGCTAATGCGCCCGTGCATGCGCAGCGTACGGCGGTACTCTCTGATACTTCGTGGTCAATTGATCCGCCTGGTAGTGGCAGCATTGCCCTCCCCGAGGACACGCATCGGACTCCTCTGCGTGGCTTGTCTAAATGCAGAATGTGGAAACGCCTTCGAATCAGATTGACCCACTCCTTACACTTCATATTATATTCGTTTACAGGGGCTGGGCGATTTCGGGGCGATTGCGCTCCGTCGATTCAACCAACCGATCTCGAATGAAACGCGCAGTAGATCAGCCAGAAACATTTACTGGGATAGGAAGGGGTGCAGCTAATAGCCCAGCCCAGCGAGGATTAATTGGGGTACGTCTGACGACCGCCTGTCTACCGGTTGCCTACCGGTTGTCTACCGGTAAGCCGGTATCTAGCAGGTATAGGTCCGATTCCAGCTACCTATCCTCCTATCCAAGCCTTCGCGAAGCCCTAGGTTTTGGTGTCTGAGGTATATTGTGTCACTCGATCGGCCAGAAACTTCACCCACGGGTTGTGTAAGCTTCAAACCATGTCCTCCAAAGGAAAACCGATATTCCGCTCATTCACAAAAGCTAGCAGCTGCCATTGTGTCTTGTAAACCGGTTGGACTTGATTCAGACAAGCTACTGAGGGGTAGAATTGAGAATGAGAACGCGAGTGAAGCAGTTGGTCGTGATGGCTGTTTCGCTCGAAGTGTCTGCAGTCGAACCTGTTATTAATACTTCTCGCACATCTAAGCATAGTGTGTGCGATAGCGCAGCACTGTGAAACTCCTCACATGTCAAGATATCTGTTTTCATAGGTATTAGAGTGGTTATGGTGTGTGAACCTGACAGCCGAGCTTCAACCGAGGTTTCCCCTCTGAGTGAGTTTTATTCCCGGATGTACTACTTTAGGTGGGGTTATTCTAACTGGCCCGCGTTGCCAGGAAAGTTCTCACTTTGGTTTTTGCCCTCCGACCAGGAAGAGATTCCTTCTTGTCCCTGTCGTCACTGGGAGTCCTCTGAAGTGCCGCATCACTTCAGGTTATGAGCCCAATGTCAAGAGAGGGAAGCTGCAAGCGCGAATGGCCGACGTTCAGTGGCAACCGCGAGGAGTTTGACGGCTTCAGCCAGCTGCTGGTGTTTGCTCTCAGTGGAGACGTCATGCTCGGGTAAATCGCAGTGAGTTACTACAACCCGACCAAGCCGTTCACGTTCCAAGGACGCCAGTTCCCTTCGGCGGGGTACCTGGAGGGGAAGGACAGTGGTCCAGACAGCGCGACGTCTCGTGCATCAATCAGGCCTCGCCCTAGTGATGCGGGCGAGGAGGACGAGAACGATGGTGATGGAGGTGACGGCAACAACGGTGGAAACAACAAGAAGAAAAAGAAGAAGAGCAAGAAAAAGCAGAACCTCCTCGGTCTGGTGGTGGACGGGGAGGAGGCAGCCCGACTTCAGAAGAGGATAGAGACTGAGAAGGCCGACGTGTGCTACATCCTGGTGTCGAGCCTTCAAGGCAACTAATACCCGTATGCCATGTGGCAGGCGATTGAAGGTCACTTCGGGACTCGAGATCCTACTGGCTATGCGAGCTCGTACACGGGTGTGTTCCGGTACAGACTCAAGTACGCCGAGAACCCCGAGATGTTCGTGCAGACGCTGGACTCGAACATCATCACGTTCGAGCGCGTCATCGACACGAAGCTGGGTGACATCTTCAAGTCGATGATACTCCAGCATGCACTGCCGACGTCGTGAGAGTACATCGTACGAGGGTGGCTGGGCCAAGACAAGACCCTCTCGTACATCAAGCTCATGGAGCTAGTGAGCTCCGAGCTGAAGCGCCGACGTCCAGACGGCAGTGACCAGGACAAGGGCAATGGTGAAAAGGCATATGCAGCGGTGGAAGGTAAGCCTGTTGGTGCAATTGTTGGGAGGAAGTATGTCGCCTGCAAGAAGGCGGGCCACCTCGTTGCTGACTGCCCCGAGGACCCAAACAGGGGCGAAAAGGTCAACACCTTCGAGCCTCTGACGAAGAAGCAAAACACGGGCAAGCAGCACAACAAGAAGGACTCTAAGAGAACTGATCATAGTGATCGTGGTCACAAAGGCTACGAGGCCGACGTCGTGACGACCGTCGTTCTCTCCCACGTGGACATACAAGTGGTCAGTGGACAGTGGTGCTCACGAAGAAGATCGTGGTCGTCAAGGTTACGGTGGACATGGCGACCAGCTGGGCCTACCTGCTGGTTACCGACCACGATCACCCCATTATGGCAGTGAGCCAAGAGGGTACGGGTATGGAGGATCAGTGCCCCCATACTTTAACCAGTCACGTGGGCCTGGGTTCCCATACCTCCCCACCTCGTGATGAGCGGCACTACGACTATCAATCGCCGAGGTTTGATGATCGTGGATATCAACCGCAACTATTTGTCGAGTCACCCCAGCACGGAGCTCCTCGTGGACCGCCACCATACTACGGTAACCAGTATGACCCGCCACCCCAATCTGGTGATCAACGTGGACCACCACCTGGGCGTGGATATTCGCCGCCACGTGGGCAGACGAATCGCTCGCCATCACGAGGACGCTCTCGTTCACGAGGAAGACAACACAATCAGCATGGCAGTGGCCACTCTGATGAGCAACGTGGTCGGTCACGTCATCGTCATGGTCATCGATCACCACATCGAAGGGACTCTTTTGGAAGCCCCCACTGTCCCAAAGGAAGTGGACACCAAGGATCCCAATCCCGGGGGGAAACAAACCGAGAACGTGGATACTTTGCACATGTGCAAACCCCATCGCAATCCAAGCCCTCGGCTCACACATGTGCAAAGACATTGGCTTGTTCGTGACGTTCAAGCCTCTCGAGTCCATCATGGAGACTGCTGCAAACCCACTCCGCATTCTCGGAAAAGGAACGGTACGCTTCCCGGTGAAGAATGTCACCAATGCGGTGCGCTCAGTGGAGCTCACGGACGTGAATTATGTGCCTCGTGTAGCACATAATTTGTTCTCGGTGATCAAGGCCCTAGTGAATGACGGGTGATGGATATGTGTTACCCGCTCCTGGAGGTGGAGGCGTGGGCCTCTACCTCCTTCGTGGCATTGGTAAGCATGGGTGTGCTCTCCTTGCCAAGGGGAATGCTAATACTAAAGAAGCTTTGCGGTGGCATAGGCGAGCTGGATACCCTGGCGTGAATGGAATGTGGCAACTGCATCAGATTTACTTTGACTCGGGAGCAGTGAGCTTCCCTAAGTCACAAATCAATCTGCTTTTTGCGAATAATGCATTTTTGCTAATTCCACCCGCCTGCCCTTTAGTAAAGCCATTCGTAAAACAGCCACACGTCCTGGGGGAGTGTTCCACGCGGACATTGGCTTCTTGCCAACTTCAACCATTAGCGGTTACAGATACTTTATCGTATTTGTAGACGAGTATACACGTTATGTGTTTACTTTTCTGATGCGAAAAAGGGACGAGGTGTATCACGTCTATGAAGACTTGCGGAGAAAGGTCAAAGAAAAGAGCTAGTACATCTACACAGTGGTGTCAGAGTACGACGATGAGATCAAAAGAGTGCAGTGACAACGGCAAGGAGTATGAAAAGCTGACACGAATCATTGCCAAATACGACATTCGCTTCCGCTTCACTCAAGCTGATACTCCTCAGCAGAATGGCATGGCAGAGTGCGAATTCACATGGTGATGGAAAAGGCCCTATGCCTGCTGTTTGACGGATATTTGTCAGGTGTGGGGCGAGGCCGTGATGACCTCAACCTACCTGATCAACATCACGCCGAGTGCGGCAATTGACATGAGGTCACCGTATTTGCTGTGGCACAATCGGCTTCCTCGGATTACCAAGCTGCGTACGTTTGGGTGTGCAGCGTATGCATCGATTCCGAAGGACAAGCGAACAAAACTCGAAGCACATGCAGTGAAATGCATATTTGGTTGGCTATGACGACAAGGATCGATCGGGTTGTACTACGTCTCCTCGACTGTGAAGTCATTCACTCACGTGACGTGCGGGTCAATGAAGCTGAGTTCCCTAGGTTTGCAGACAGAGTGCTGGCTGCATTACCAGATGAGAGGCAATGCCTGTGTGGGTGTCATCATTGCGACGATCACTTAGCTAAAGCTACAGCTTCAGTGGAAGCTATCCTACGTGATGAGGATGCCGTGACTAAGGATCACTTAAGAAGACAACAGAGAAGGACTGGTGAGGTCATTTACTCTATGTCCAGTGCGACAGAGCAGATAAGAAGATTGCCACCTAGTGAAGCTATTGACAATCAAGCCCTACCGAGAACCAGTGAGGTAATCGGAGCCAGTGAGGCATCGGCAGCTTTTGGTAAACCGCGGACGTGTGTCGCAGCTGGGGCAGCCAATATAGGCAGCAAGCGCGCAGGTCGGTGAGACCTTACTGCCAGTGATCATCGAGAGTGGCGATAATAGGACGGTGGTTCCGCAAAGGGTAGTGAGTCCTCGCAGTGGCGAAATTGCAAGTACGAGGACTGATCACCCAAGTACATGGAGCGTGGAGGCCCAAACACACGAAACCACTATCGGAATCAGAAGCGAGATTCAGTCTCACAATGATGGGCATCCAACATCGGTGGACGCATCGTGGAGCCAAGCAGACGTGCACAGGCAGCCTACTCAGAGTGGATACATGAGATTGCAATCAAATCCGATAGCTTCAACACACTCTCGTGAACTTCCAGTGTTGAATGAACGAGCAGTGGAATGGTTCCAGCAATTTATTGCTGACGCAGTCAAGAAGAGACTTCAGCATGACAAGGCCAGTGGTCAAATGTCATTCCTGTCTCGTGTGCGAGGAAGCTGTGTGCCCTCTCACGAAAATCATTGCAACTACAAATATTCAAGACTGTGTGTGTTGGCGTCAACGAGACAATGCTGAGTACGCTAAGTCCATGGGATTTGGTGTTGGAGAGTGCGAGACACTTTGCAGGGAATGTACCGGAAGGCAAAACGGTGTGGCGTCCATGGTGGCACGGACTGTTGAAAGTGGCGGGCATAACAGGGCATACCCCGGCCGGCAAGGCAATGTCTCTGGCAGTGGCCAATGCAGACAAAGAAAGTGGACGCCAGCGCCGCAAAAAGAAACGAGAAGAAAGACTCCGCAACGAGCGGGCGCTAGTGGAATTGCACCGCAATAGTCTTCAGAAAGACCTACGTGGGCGGAAGTGTCCATGTTTCTACGAGGATGAGGGAGCAGTGGCTCTCCTCGCCCGTGCAGGAGTGAGTGCACTCAAGGTCCGATCGACTTTCTCACTGCCATCACAAGAAGATGCAGTAATTGACTATCTACGAACATCGGGCATCGAGTCAGGGCAAGATCATGTCAAGTGTGACAGACCTGCCCAGCTACGAGCAGTTTGTGTATGCTTTGCTTGCTATCAAGTATGTGATGGAGTCACAGACTTATAAGCAGGCTATTGCCAGCGGTGAAGCTGCCCAGTGGGGTAAAGCCATGGATAGTGAAATCCAGTCTCACGAAGACAATGAAACATGGGTACTTGTACCCAGACCAAAAGGTCGCAATGTACTTAAGAACGGGTGGGTTTATGTGATTAAGTACAAGTCGGATAGATCAGTGGGCCGCGTCAAGGCTAGACTCGTGATCATTGGATTCCTGCAGAAAAACGGAATCGATTACACTGAAATCTTTGCGCCGGTGGTGTGCATGGAAATACTTCGACTACTCCTAGCCGTAGCAGCTGCCATGGATTGGGAAGTTGAGCAGGTGGATGTAATAACGGCTTTCCTAAATGGATACCTCGATGAGTAAATCTACATGGAACAGCCAGTGGGCTATGTCCAACGTGGAAAGGAAGATCATGTGTGTGTCTTACGAAAGAGCCTCTACGGACTCAAACAAGCACCTCGTGTTTAGCACTACACTTTCTACGAAGTCATAATTGCAGAAAGATTTATCAGACTTGTGATGGACCACTGCGTATTCATCAAGACACGAGGCGGTGAGTGTCTACGAGGACGACCTATTGGTTATTGGCACCAAGTCATTTGTCGCTGAGATCAAAGAGATACGCAAACGTCGCTTCCAGATGACTGATCTCGGTTGAGTCAGTTATCTATTAGGATGGTACATTGAGAGAAGACGTAGTGAGCATATCATCTTCGTGCATCATATAAAGTATGCGACCAAAGTATTCGACCGCTTTGGACTTGCTCAGTTCAGGCCGGTGCGGTCGCCCGAAGAGACCTCTCAAAAGCTCAGTGAGAGTGATTGTCCCACCACTGACGCTGAAAAGCAAGAAATGGAGAAGTTAACATACCGAGAAGCTGTAGGCAGCTTCATGTACCTGATGATGGGGACTCGGCCAGACCTTGCGAACTTCGTTCGTCAAGTTAGCCGATACCTCTACAACCCAGGTCCACATCACTGGAACTATGTCGTTCGTGGACTCAAGTACCTGAAAAGAATTCGAGATTATAGCATTACGCTTGGTGCACGTGACGTGACCAATGCTACCCTAGCTCATGCATTGAGCGCCTACAGCGATGCAGACTATGCGAATAATGTGGACACACGTAGATCTGTTTCAGGTTACGTACGTACCTGTTCGGAAGTTCGCCAATTTCGTGGCGGAGTTCACTCCCAAAGCTGGTGACGCTGTTAACAACTGAGGCAGAGTATGTGGCTCTGGCCTCTACAGTGCAAGAAGTGCTATACCTCAAGCAAGTGATGCTTGAACTTGGCTATGACCAAGTCCATCCAGTGAGGATCGGGGAAGACAACTAAGCAACCATTAGAATGTCAAAGAATCCCGAACATCATGGGCGGTGCAAGCACATTGACATTCGATAGTTCTTTATTCAAGAACGACAACAAGCAAAAGACATATTTAAGTAGATGTGTTCTACTGTCCTACCGACAAGATGCCCGCAGATATTCTGACGAAGGCATTAACACCCGAGGTGTTTTGTCGACTACGTGAACTTGGTGTTCGATCCAGGACAGTGGTCCTTCGAGAAAGAACTTAACCGATTTATCATGCAACAAGGTCTACAACTATGTGTGGGGTATTGCCCAAGACACTTCGTGCAACGGTGGTATGCACGAAGCAGGCAATGAGTGCATTGCCGCGTCAAGGTTTCCCCACACCAAGTGAGGCTGTCAAGATATCTGTTTTCACAGGTATCAGAGCGGTTATGGTAGCTTCAGCCGAGGTTTTTCCCACTGAGTGAGATTTTTCCCGGATGTACTACTTTAGGTTAGGTTATTATAACTGGTTTTTGCCCCTCCGATCAGAAAGAGCTTCCTTCTTCTCCCCGTCGTCACTAAAAAAGTGCCGAATCACTTCATCGCAACACCCAGAAAAGTTATTTTAATTTGTTTGCATGTCGCACATTCTTCATTTGTTTAACAAAAGGATTTGACAGCGTGGCGCTATTATTAATAGCGGTGAGCCGAGAAACGGCAGGGTCACGCCGATGTAGGTTCGAACGATCAACTTGGCGACCAGCTCAATGTTCCCTCGCATACCTGTACCGGACTGAATGACGTCTGACGATAGCACAGCTACGCGATCGTAATCTGTCCCTGACTATGGAGGCAGATAGCTTTGGAGTTGGATCGTGCGTGTGGCACGCTGTCAGCGTGACGCTGATAGTTCTTTCGAGCAGACAATATTCAGTGAATCATATCATATGATTCATAAGCAGTGTGCAA
>BSXT01001262.1:0-14431 GCA_030267785.1 Phytophthora fragariaefolia
TATTCCGCAAAGAATGAAAGCCACCGTGCCATTCTTTGCGAGATGTGTGGCGACTTGATCGCCGTACGCAATGATGCGTGGTCGGTGTAGACCACGAATGGTCTACTCCCAAGTAGATACACTCGAAACTTCGCGAGTGCATTCTTCATGGCAAGGCGTTCCTTGTCATGCACTGGGTAGTTTCGCTCAGCTGGCTTCAGCTGACGCGATTGAGAGTAGACCACACGATCACGCCCCTCGTGATCGTGTTGCATTAAAGTGCATCCGATTGCAAAATCGGATGCGTCACACACGAAGTGGAATGGACGATCTTGGTCGGCCACCGCCAAAATCGGCGCCTCAGTCAAGCCCTGCTTGACTGCATCAAAGGCCTGCTGACATTCAGCAGTCCAATCCCACGCAGCGCCCTTCTTTGGGAGCTATCTCCCGATACTGGCGACCAGTATCCGTACGCATCAAGACACTCGGGGTCTCGACGGTTGTCTCCGGTCGCTGTGTCTGCCCGGCAGACACTGCTTGTAGCGTCTCGGTCCCTGACCGAGACTTGCGCAGCTTGGCTCGCTTGCGCCATTCACTTCTCGTGCGGAACCCGCTTCCGCGTGTCTTGTTTTGCCCAGGCCCGGCCGTGGACAAGTCTTTCTTTTGATCGCCGGCGGGATTAGCCCGCGGGCGCACGCAATCAAGCCCAGCTTGATTCTGTACCGTTTCGTCGTGCAGCCCGGCTGCACGCAAGCATTTCCGCTGCGAGACGTTTGCAACAGTCCACCGCTTGCATCTTCGGCCCCCGGAGCCGACGCACCTCTTTTTCCTCGACGCCGGTCGGCGGAGCGCCTTTGATGTTTGGACCATCGCATCCGCTCCCGGAGATGACGCGTCCAGTTCACTGTCCTCAGTGATTGGCTCCTTTTGTTCAACTTGTGTGTCGACAACTGTGGACACAATCGCATCACGCTTGACGCTTCGTGAGTCCCTCAAATCCGATCGGATCTAAGTCCTCTGATTCGGCTCACATTTTTTCTCTGACGACTCTCTCAGTCGTCAGTGTCTGCGCTGAAAGATCGGAGGTAGCCGCGCCTTGCGCTGCCTCTGCTGGGGGGGTCGCATGCACCGCGAGGTGCATGTGCTGTGCCGACAGGGCCGTCGCTCTCTGTCGCCCGCTACTCCTGAAGCACACGATCGTGCGCTTCGCCCAGTCGATCATTGGATCATGCCGTGCAAGCCACGGCATGCCAAGTACCATATCGAACTTATCGTCTAAGTCCACACGATAAGTTCGTCCACGAACTTCTTCTCTTCGAGCGAGAAGCGTGCGCGTACGACACGCTTCTTGGTTCTAACAACGACACCCGTTGCTAGTCTTACCTCCAATAGACTTCGAGGTAGTTCCACTTCCTCGAAGTCAATCCTTGTTAGGCTCTGCAGTCGAACAAAGTTGTTCGACGCGCCACAACCCACCAATGCACGAAGAGACCTGTTTGTCATATTTCTTCTTGCAGTGACATTGACTCTCACTGGAGCAGCCGTCCTTGATACAGCGTGTCCGATGCCAACACGCTCGACTGCATCACCAGCAGGGGGCCCCGCGCCTACTGGTTGCCTTAGTTTTTTGCTTGCCCGTGGCGATACACGGTATAGTCACGTCGGCCCTTGGCCGCGTGCACAGGCGATGTGCACTCACGGGCATAGTGACCGTTGTTTCCACACCGGAAACAACGCACATTCGTTGATACACGACGCTGCTGGGATCCAACTGCCGTCGCACTCGAGAGGTCCATCGGTTGGGGACCTCCCGTCGGCTTCACCACCGGCCGCGGCATCGGCCGTGGGACGTTCGTATGCAGTTTAGCCTGACGCAGGCTAACCTCCTCTTGCATGGCGAGCGTGATCGCTGCCTCGAGAGTACTTGGGTACTCTCGGAAGAGATAGGTCTTCACAGGCCCATCTTTTAGCCCCTTCATGAACATGACGACCTTGTCTAGTCGTCTATCGGGTTGGTCACGATGTTCGAGACCAAGTACCGCGCTCTTTGAGCGTAAGCATACACGTCATGCTTACCTTGTTGCAGATCGAGGAACTCAGCCCTTCATCTGAACTCGTTTTGCGGGGACTCAAACGCTTGTCTGGGCTCCTCCTTGACTACTTCATACGTGCTAAAGCACGTAGGATCCGTGAGTCGGCGTCCATATGCCCAACTCCTTGCTCGTCCGCCAAGACACGACATGGCGAACGCAACCTTCGACAACGGGTCGAGGATACGTCGAGCAGTGATGGCAGTGTCGACTTCGACAAGCCAACGGAGGAGAGGCTCGCCCTCTCTTCCTACGTAGCTGTTCACGTGGATTTTCAACGACTCCACGCGCGGTGTGGACGGAGTCGACACCGTAGCGCGAGCAGCGATCCCGCGCTGTTCCTTCATGATGAACCCCAGAACAACTCCGTGTTGCTCTGTCGGCGATAGCGTACGCAACATCGTCGCTACCGCTGCTTCTCCAATGACTGTCGCAAGTCGTTTGAACGCCTCCCACTCTGGATCCGCCAGGTGGGGAAAGTCTTCGCGTGCAACATGCGTTGCAGCCGCGATCGGGCTACCAGTGGACATGTTCGTGTTCACAGGCAGGTTCTCAGCCCCGCGTTCGTATTCCATACGAACATGTTGTTAGTCGGTCGTTGGACGGACTACAAAGTGCTACCAGGTGTAGTGGGCTTACTTAGCTCACTACTTTAACTTACACGTGTATGCGACGTGTAGGAGGAAGCGTAGGTGTAGTTAATTTAGATTCAGTATACTTAGCTTTGTAAGTATAGTTAAATCTAAATAAAGAGGATTAATAACCTTTTTGGTAGAAAATGAGAACTGAATTTGAATGTTAACTTTGGTATTGCCTCCTAAAACGGATATCTATAAACAGGGGATCTGCCAACCACTCGTTGGCAGAATCTCTGTCCTAATGCGTGCTACTTATTGGCAGATATCTATTGTGCGTTCTACTTAAAATTGCCGTGGGCGGTTCTTTGAATCAACCGCGCAGCAAATCGACCAACCTATGTAAGAGTCTTGACTATGCTATTTAAAAGTTTTATTTTGTGATACACCTCACTGACGCCTGACGCTGCTGAAATCTCAACATGTCCGACCGCAGCAACGTCGATGCTGGTACTACCACCGCGGAGCAAGCCAATGCTCGAGATCGTACGTCGCCACCGCCAAGCCGACCGCAAGCGCCTGCGCGAAGAACTCCCCCGGGTAGCTCTCCTGCAAACATACGCGTATCACCATACCCGTTGTGTGCTAGAACCCCGCCCCACTCAGCACCAGCATCCGTCCTCACAAATTTACCTGGAAACGCGCGCGTATCACCGTACCCATCGCGTGAGCGAACCCCTCCGCAGTCTTCACCGTTACCCGCAGCTCCTGTTCGTCAACGAGCACGTGTGTCGCTTGATTCGTCACCTCACACAGAAGACGAGCATCGACTGCAGCTGATTGTTGGACCAGCTGTTAAGAACACAGTTGACCAGAGTGACGCGTCCGGCAAGAGGCTGGAGGACTTCGTCGCTAATGGCGCGACGTTCAAGGATATTCTACACAAGCTCTGGGAGAAGTTTCGCTGCCACGTGAAAGGGTAGGCCGTTCAACAGGACGGCGTGTGTTTAATTGAAGAACCTGTCCAAGCCGAGTGGTCTAAGGTCATGCAATTCAAGTGGAATCGCCACCTCATTTTAGCCACCAAGACGGATCAGGGATGGAACCGCTGGGTGGCCTCGCTGCGTGGTCAAACCGTAACACTCATGATATATGAGTATGGACTCGAAATTCCTAACGCACGCAGCCTTGATGAATTTCTGACAGCATGTGTTCGTCCAGAACACACTGATCGCGCTGGTGCAACTGCGGCATCATCGTTTCGAGAAGTAGTGTCCCGGTAACGGGAGGTGTGGGGCGCAACATATCAGGGCAGCGCTGTAGTTTGGAGAATGTGGGCCAATGATATTACCCGGAATCTTGACCGTTCTACCTGGGAGGTTGGTATCCTTGATCCTCCGACAGCTCGAGTAGAACTTTTACTTCGAGCTGCTGATTCTGAAGTGGAGCTGCATATTGTGAGGCTAACGCGATCATCGTGCATTGCGCTCGATTGCGACTTCCACTTGACCATCTACCAAACTTGCCGCTCCCTGTGCACGGTCCGTCACCACGTTCAGCTGCCGCTTGGCGTCCTTGATATATGCTCCAGTCGAGTCGTTTTGAAGTCAATCGCAGACAACGAACGACTTCCAAACGACTGGAAAGCATTTGGGCTACGCCTCACAAACCGGCGGCAAGTGCTTGCAGCACGCAAAGAGTCAATTGAAGGGTTTCTCGAAGAGCTGCCCCTTCCAGCTGCAACAGACGTGATAGACCCGCTTACGAATATCGAGAACGTTGGAGACAACAAACATCAAGAGTAAATCTGCGATAGGAACTTTTATGATTGACTTAGTTTTCCGTATTCTGCATCTGTCTCGTTAAAAATCGTAATCCATCTTTTCCATCACTTTCGCTCAAAGCTAAACTCTCGCTTTTCGGCGCTAGTCTACTCTCCTTCTGCAATGGTCCAGTTGGGTAAAAATGACCTTGAATCGTCCAACCGCAGTGCTCATATACTCTGGCCATGTCGAATTTTCTCAAACCTCTCAAATGTTTCCACTACGAACGGAAGCAGATCGCTGTTATTTGACTCGACGTAGTGCCGCTGAAAGGATTCCTTAATGTAGCCGAACATATATTCGATGGGGTTGAAAACCGGGCACTATACCGGAAGAAAGATCGGCACAATTCCTATGCTGCGCAGGAAGTGGACGATCTCGGGGTGTCTATGAATCGATGCACCGTCAAGGATCCACACTGAATTAGAGCCCGGGTACTGATGCACATTTCCCCTAGTTGAATATGCAAAGTCGCTACAACACTTCACGAACTCGACGCGATCAAATGACCCCACTGTATCGTTGGAATCGATGACACCAGTGACGCCGATAAATGTCAACACCGATACTCTAGGTTTGCGCTGGAAATCCCCGCGAATCGCAATAGTTAGGCCTTTAAGTGAGTAGCCCCTTTTCCTGATCATTCCGCGATTATCAAACGAGACTTCGTCCAGGAAAACGAGGTTAGCATGGCACCGGTTGATAAGACTGAGCTCCTCGACAAATCGAAACACGTCAGCCTCCTTGATGTGCATAGCTCGCCTCTCGAGTACTTTTCGCGTCAGCCCGCACTCGTGGAGAAGGCGCCACACGGTTGACTTGGAAATGCTAATTTGGTGAGCACTTTGAAAAGCATCTTGTGCTTCATCGAGGTACGCTAATGGGTGCTTTGAATAAAGGTTGCACAACCACTGCCGATGCGCAGCTGTAAACGTATTATCGTGGCCGCTGGGAGTGTGCTGGAAGGTGCCGGTCTCTTCGTAGGTGTTTATCCAGTTCCCTATTGTTCTCACAGCTTTGTTGTAGATGATGGAAAGCTCAACACGCGAATACCCGAGACAATAAAATCCGTAAAGGTAATGGATGATAGTATTCGGGTGGGCCTGTTGCCTCATTACTGCTTCTTCTATCTTGACGATATAGCAGTTTGTTCTACTGCCATTCACAACCAATTCGCATCGTCAACATCGTGTGAGCAAATTAGGCTTCGAAAGAATGAGCAGCAAAATAAATCAAATATTCGCCATCGTCAATTGTTGCAGATGTACCTGTTAGTGCCCAAGCTGTCAGCACGTCTAGCACTACTTGTTGCTACTGATGTTCGTCGAGCGAGGTGATACTTGGAAGCTGCTGCGGAAGCGGCGGGGACGGCGGTAGCGGTGATACTCTCGCCGCGTCTTGTAGCTCAGGTTTTGTTGCTGGGTGTGGCAGCACCTCTTGCCTGGGTGGAGAGAATACTGTGTTTTGTCCAATCATGGTGAGCGGTCTATTTACTGGCGGTTTGCCCAATAGCGCGAAAGCGGCAAATCTGGGTGGAATTCACAATATTGCTTTCTGTTAATAGTAGTGCTTCCTACTATGAATGGTGGCCACACTGCATGTGGCCCACCCGAATGTATCAATTAGTGCATGTTGCACTAATGTGGAGGTTGACCGAATGTGTAGCCCCGCTACACTAACTCAGTTTCGATGGGCCTGCAGAACGGGACGACTCCGGGGGGGGCTGCATGTATCTTGTGGAAACGGTCATGCTGTGAAATCATTGAAGTCCGAGGACACCTGCTGCCCCAAGCAACATTGAACGAAGCAGAGTACGCCTGAATGATACGAGGCATGCGAATGACCAGGGACGCCGGGGCGATGAATTGGTCATCGTTGGTGACCCCCGACTAGGTAATCAACAGTTGCAAGGAGGCATCGGCTGCACTCAACCCCACCTGCTGAAATTACTTCATGAAGTGGAGACCGTCCAGAAGTAATTCAAGTTAGTACCCGTCGTACACGTCAAGCGGGAGTTCAATGCCGTAGCCGATTATATTTCCAAACGCATCCTCCGAAAACAGACAGCCCTGGAAGTTACCGACCCGGGAGAACAAGAAATCCTTGGGGAACTCAACACAATCCACGAGAAATTTATGAAGGTCCCCGATCCCCGGGAATAGTCGCTCGTCGCGTCAGTCTTCGCGGCCACGACAAGGAGACTGGGGACGCGTTTACTCGGGTAGCCCGAAGAGAACGTGTGCGTTTTCTATCCGTGCCGGGACTCAGCCCTCCGGGGGAGGTGCGCCTTCCTCCGGTCTGGCCGACCCAAGTGGCCCCGAGCGCGCCGAGGAAGATGAACAAGCAGCAGAATTCCAGTGACGGTGTCCTTCCAATGAGGAAGACGTGCAGACGGCTCGCAGAGAACGATGGTGGATGATTTGTTCTCACCAGGCGCTGGATCCCCAGCTGACCCCGCTGAAGTATTTTCTCAAGGGTGACACCGAGAACCTCTCCCGGAAGCAAACGACCCATTTGACAAAGATAGCGGGGCAGTTCGTCCTGGACAGCCAAGACGCTCTCTTCTTCATGACTCCAATGCCCCCGAGCGTCCCCGGGATGTGGCCGACCAACTCCGGCTGGTGGTGCCCCGGGATCTCCGAGGTGACATCCTGCACCATTGCCATGCTAATTTCCAAGGAGAGCACTAGGGCACCATCCGGACGTAAGAGCGGTTACGCAAGGGGTTCTCTGGATCGGGCTGTTTAAAGATGCGGAGGAGTTTGTGAAGGAGTGCATGGATTGCGTTACGTCGAATGGTACCCTACCTAACCCCAGGCCATTCCCGGGGAACATCCTGGCCACTCGGCCGTTCCAAGTGGTGTCGATGGAGATTCCTCTTCCCCGCAAAGCTCGGGGAAACGAAGCTCTACTACTCTTTCAGTGTGTTTTCTCCGGCTTTATTATGTGCAAGGCCATGGCCAGTACTACCGCTCAGGATGTTACCGAAGCTTATGAAGAGTGAGTTTTCCGTCGATTCGGTGGGAGCGAGCTAATCAGGCGCGACCAAGACCCGCGGTTCATGGGGCAAGTCTTCAGACACTTCCGGGAGATGCTCGGGAGTAGGCAGCGATCGACCCAAGCGTTCCGCCCCCAGACCAACGACCAGCAGGAGCGATCCGTACGGACAGTGATACGCAGTGTCGGGGCTTTTGTCCAGACGGCAGACCAGAGCGATTGGGATGGACTCGCCGAGAAGTTGATGTGGGCCCTGAACACCTCCTACGACTTCACTCGACTAGAGACACCCTTCTACCTGGTCCATGGATGGGACGCCCGGGGGACCTTGCAAGTAATGATGGGATAGTTCCCCCGGGATGTGCAGCTGCGGGATGCTTACGAGTGGTGACTGAAAGTACAACGTCAAGTTGAATATGCTAAGACCGGGGCTCGGGATTTGCAAGCCAAGACCAATAAGCGCTGGTCCCAAGAGCACAATCGGAGCTGGAAGAAGCTCTCCGAGCGACGGAAGGAAGGCTTCGACGTGGGAGACTTGGTGTGGTTGTATCTCGCCCGGGTACGCCCGGGGCTGACGAAGAAATTAGCCCACCTCTGGCACGGTCCGTTTCAGATACTGGAAAAGGGGAGCGAGTTCCGGTACCGGCTCCAGACTGAGGGCACTCATTACAGGTTTTACCCCTGGGTACACGTGAGCAGACTGAACCCCCTAGTCGTTTTCCCCGAGAGACCGACTAAAGAGCTTGATATCCTCGAGGATGATGACTTTGACGCTGCTTTGTTGCGAGAGGATAACTGGAAGCGAGATGAAAGTGCAGGAGAATTCGAAGCGGAAACCATTTTAGATGTCAGGTGGATCACGAGAACTCGTACGGTAGACGCATCAAGGAATACAACATCAAGTGGAAAGGCTTTGAGGCCCCCGAGTGGGTGCCTTTGTCGAAGCACAATGCGACTGACTTGTGTATGAATTAGAGCATGGGGAACGAGCCCGCACACGATTCCGAGCAATGCAGCCCAGGGATGCTACCCCGACCCGGAGGTTCCCTAGCCCGGAAGAGGTCCCCGCCCCAGCGGAAACAGCTGCCGCGAGAGAGTCCCACCAGAAAATACCTACCTCAGGTGATGGTAATCCGCTCGGGGAAGACAAAAAGAAGAAAAAAAGTACCGGTCCCAGGTGGTGATAATCCGCCCGGGAAACCGAAGAACTTCTTGAGGCAGAAGAAGAAGAAAAAGGAGAGGAGAAACAAATACCGGTCCCAGATGATGGCAATCCGCCCGGGGAGCCGAAGAACTGCATGTATGTATGTACCCAAGAAAAACACGGGAGTGAGACCCCTCCGAGTGATACGAACGCAGGACGGGCGGATGATTCCCCCGAGGGACCTGAGTCATCAGCGATGGTTATCAGCTCAAAACCGGCCGGGGGAATCAATTCAAGAAATCTAATGGTTGAATCGACCCGGGGGAATTATCTCCCCCCCCAGGAAATAACTAGACAAGCCAAGAATGGAAGACATCCGGGTCATGTCCGCCAAGGGATGCAAGCAAGAAGCACGAGCACGTACATTGACGATTAGCCCAAAAGTCAGGGCAAGGCTAACAGAGAGAACGACCTCCTAGGTGGAACCAGGGATGCCCGGCAAGTCAGAAGGCGTGGGGATGGGGTCGCGGTCCGCGGGATTCATGATGCGAGTCGTCCACACCCGGGGGGTCAACACCTTGGACACGCGTGCATCAGCACCCTGGAGCCCCCAGTACGCCCGTGCAGGCTCGCGTTTTTCCAGGAGTGCCAGCTGGTACTCGAGGGAGCGGTTAGCAGAAGCCTCCAGAGGGATCCAAGTGCAAACTTTTCGGGGGCGGTGCCAGATGCAGCGGGGCTGCTGTAGCGTGCTTCAGAGGAAGAGGTAGACTCACCGAGTCTGAGTACGAGTCCGTACGATCCCTATCGGCGGACTTCTAGAGTCCAAACCCTTAACAAAGCCGCGTGTTCACGCGGAATAGCTCTGGATATTATACGAAATCGCATAAAATTGCGAACCGTAGAATGAAAGGATGATAAATGATATGTTAATAGCGAAAACCGGAGGACGGTTAACGTTAAAAATGAAGTGTCCAAACCCGTGGTGGACACGAAAGAAGAAAACAATAACAGACGGCAAGAGAGCAAACCTGTTGATGGATGGAAAGCGTCTCTGCCTACAAGAGATCCGATAAACCACTAAGGTGTTGCAAGCTCTTGGGCCGTTGCTTGGCTATCCTCGGCACTAAACTACTTCGTTACTGGCACGTCAATATTCTAATTTCTTTTCTATCGTTTTAGCCGCAATGACACGTAGCTGGTTCGTTCGATTAGACAGCTGAAATCGTATTTGTTATTTGCTTCAGTAGCACGTAGTTGGTTGTTTTGATTATACAGCAGAGCCAGGCTTACATCATTGCTGGCGCAACAGTATCCGCATTTATAATAAATCTTCTACCTTACGCTTGCCCTGTATTTCATTTATATCCCTTCTAGCGTACCCTATACCTGTAGCTTTACCGTACGCTTGTCCTCCAGATTGACGGGTATTAAATCAAACACAAAGTGAAAGCTTGTGTCTCGAATGTACGCAAGCACGTTCTTTGTAAGTAAATTATCTGATTGTAGCAGATACAGTACATGTTTGTAGAATTTTTACTCGTAATCTTCACCGAATGGATCAACACGCATATTACGAAAGCACGTTCTTTGTAGGGGTACTACCTGATTGTAGAAGATATTTAAAGAAACGATTTCTTTATCTTAATGATTGCTGAATGGGTCAACACGCACAACAAATATGTAATTCTATCAGGTTATTTGATATTACACTAACATTTAGGCCTAAATGAAGCGTAGGTTTCATTCGATTACACATGTTATGCAAACCTGACGTCGGTGTGATCCCTCCAAGGACTCTCGATATAAAATCCAGAGAATAACCAAGGCACTTGACTCTACGTGTCTTTTTCCAAACCGATTTATTTATTGCTTAAGTACGGCAATGCCATACGGTGCGAACCTATGTAGTTTTACTATCTACCATAGTGAAACCTAATCAAATGAATCTGGCTCACGAGCCACCTACTGTTTCTTTGTTATCTTTTTGTATCCAGTACTGATATCTGGTTAATACAAAGTACTGATATGATAATATGTGTCACTCACGCACACTTGTGTGTTCCACGCTGTAACTTCGTGTGTATCACACAGTAACCTTGTGTGACACACATCGTGTAACCCCTTTACACTCTTCTCGTCAAAACTGGAGCCACCGCGTACGGCGCCGTTCCTTACGCGCCCCAGACGCCTCGGTAGGCGACGCCCACGCGTACGGCCATTGCTCATAAGATGATGCTACTGCTTTCCCTGCTCTTAGAGCGCCCTGGATACCACTCAGTGGCTCCTTGTTGGGTGTTGGTGCCCGGCAGGGAAGGGCGGCATCCTGCCCGACCTCATAGAAGATCCACCGCTGGCGCCTGCGCCTACGTGTGTACCCCAAAGGGGGTTGTAAGCCATCGACCCTCTTTATTGTGCTTTCAAGCACACAAATTACCGCTCCGCGGTTACCAGGCAGTTGGAATAGCCTGACAGGGCAAGGTGGTATGCTGCCTGAGGCATTGGAGGATCTGCCGACGGCACCTCGCGTATGGACATCGTCCAGAAGGGTTCCCATGTTTCCACTACCATCAGTCCCAAAGCGAATTAACATCCACTCAGCGGCTCGTATTGAGGTCCATGCCCGGCAGTGCAAGGGGGCAGGCTGCTCGATGTCATAGACTGCCCTCCCCGTCACTTAGTGATGCAGCCAAGCTATCAAAATATCTTTCCATTGCGCGCAGACGCATAGCGTCACGTAGGGCCGTGGCCATCGTGATGACGAGACCCAAAGGGTCAACGACCGTTATGCGATCTATCGCAAGACTAGATAGCCAAGTTACCTCTTTAACTCGCAGCAATGCTGTCTGACCTTCATGGTCATAACTCGTAGGAGCGTGGCAGACGTATAGCTACCCTAGCAAGCTTCGCTGCATGCTCATACGAGCTTATTGGTTGTAGCCCGACCTTGTTCCTTACACCAGAGGGACCGCGTCCGCAACTTAAGTTGGGAGATGCTTAGCCAAAAGCAGGAGCATATTGCTCGCTCTATCTGCTAACCCACAGCCGAAGCACATGGTGCTTGCTGGTGTGGCAAATTCAGGCCAGAGTCTGAGCTCGATATCTGACCAATAAGCTCCCCAGTATATTGCTAGGAAGCGCGAGACGACCGGGGAGGCGGCCGCGAGTCTTCGGGGCACTGCTGATCCAACTGATCAAAAGCGTCCACGACGTCAGGATAATCTTGTCGGAGGGGCACCTCAAACTCCCATGAGTTCTCCGAGTGAGGGTAGCCACTCCACTTTATCAGATACTGGTTTTGCCCACGGCACCGACGTCTCGCTAGAATTCGTTCCACATGATAGTGGCGATTCCCTTGCTCATCGAGCAACGCGGGAGGCGGTCACCTCGCTGCCGCAGAGTCCTCTGGCAAGGTCAAGCGTGATGACAGCGGTCTCACAGAGTTTGAGTGAGCTCCGAACTCTCGTCCAGGACGTTCACCAGCGTATCTATCGCTGTTGTGATGCATTGACTAGCTGCGCCAGCGGCTGGACTGGGTCCAAGTTCCTCGGAAACTATGGGGTTACCATCGTGGTCAGATTGACCTGCTGGCCTGCCTGCGAGAGGCTCCGCCAGGTCACTATCCTGTGACCGCCCCCGCGGATCCGCTCGTTGTGAGCTCGACTCCCCCTCCAAACGCGTCGCTGACGCCCTCGACCCCATGTCTTCTAAGCGCACCCGGGCCGGGTTCTGATATGGCTTGGGAAAGCCGACGTAGAACAAAGGGTGTGTCCGCATCTTCTTATGAAGATTGAGCGTATACGCTAGGCCCTTCTTGGCCACGACCTTGAAAGGTCCAATAAAGCGCGGGCGCAACTTCGGCTTAAAGACGGCGGACACTGCATGTGTAGGTAGGGTTTGAGCGTTTAGTAAAACTAGGTAACCGACCTGGTAACTATTAACATTGCTTCTGCCATTGGCATCCGCATACTTATTTTGTTTATCTTGGCTTTCAGCCATTGCGTCACGCACGTGTCTTAAGACACTCAAACGCTTTGTCAAAAATGCGTCTCCCTGTTTACGATCCACTAAGCCCTGAGCCAGGCCGTGGCGGCGTCAGCGGAACGCGTGGATAAGCCAGGCCGTTCACGTAGAACGGGGGGGGTAGCCCGGGGAGGCATGCACAGCGTTAATCAACGCAAACTCAACGAGTGGGAGCATGGCGCTCCAACGCTTCGGCGTCTCAGCGCAGATGCTACGGAGGATATCCTCCACAACGCGATTGACACGATCAGTCTGACCATCGGTCTGCGGATGATCCGCGGTGGGCATGTGTCAAGCACCGCAAACACGGACGTCCAGAACTTGCCCGTGAAACGGGGGTCTCGATCGGAGAGGACTGCCTCTGACAGGCCCTGTTGCCTGAACACGCGGTCGAGAAACATCGTAACTGTACCCTCACCATCGATTGTGTCCGGCACTGCCGCTAGGTGAGCCATCTTGCTCGGCCGGTCTACGAAGTCCACAACGCTGCCGCGTCGGGCGGTAAGCCAAACACAAAGTCCATCCTCATGGATTGCCAACACCCAGCTGGCCAGCGGCGCAGCCACATGGGGCGCGAGTTTGATCCGTTGGCGCGGGCTCGGTGCGGGCAGCAGCCAGCAACGGAACCGCAGGTAGGCCCGCAACCGCGCCCCGTCCCTCACTTCGAACACGGCTCGCGCGTGCGCACATAGGTGCCGACCCACTTGTACAGGTTGGGCCACCAATAGTGCATCCTCACCGAGCTGTAGGTCTTTTCAAGAATCAAGAACTTGACAGGTGGATGAACGACCCAATTGAGCCTTCCCGTAATTTGAATAACAACAAGAATCAAGAACTTGACAGGTGGATGAGCGACCCAATTCAGCCTTCACGTAATGTGAAAAACAACAAGAATCAAGAAATTGACAGGTGGATGAACGACCCAATTGAGTCTTCACGTAATTTGAATAACAACTAACTAGAATCAGTGGTTACTTCATCAAGAAACCGCTGCAAGCGATTATAGTTGTGTGGCTGTGGCCTACTGTTCCGTGGTGCAAACATCTCCTCTAACTCAGTGTAATAAACTGGAGTGTAGCTGCAGCGGGGCTACACATTCGGTCAACATCCACGTTAGTGCAACACGCACTAATTGATATATTCAGGTGGGCCACATGCAGTGTGGCTACCATTCATAGTAGGAAGCACTGCTATTGGCAGAAAGCAACAGATATCTGCCAATAAGTAGCACGCATTAGGACAGAGATTCTGCCAACGAGTGGTTGGCAGATCCCCTGTTTATAGATATCAGTTTTAGGAGGCAAGGACAAAGTTAACATTCAATCCAGTTCTCATTTCTACCAAAAAGATTATTAATAGTATTTATTTAGGTTAACTATACTTACAGGGTTAAGTATACTTAATCTAATATAAATAAACCTACGCTTCCTCCTACACGTCGCATACACGTGTAAGTTAAAGTAGTGAGCTAAGTAAGCCCACTACACCTGGTAGCACTTTGTAGTCCGTCCAACGACCGACTAACAACATGTTCGTATGGAATACGAACGCGGGGCTGAGAACCTGCCTGTGAACACGAACATGTCCACTGGTAGCCCGATCGCGGCTGCAACGCATGTTGCACGCGAAGACTTTCCCCACCTGGCGGATCCAGAGTGGGAGGCGTTCAAACGACTTGCGACAGTCATTGGAGAAGCAGCGGTAGCGACGATGTTGCGTACGCTATCGCCGACAGAGCAACACGGAGTTGTTCTGGGGTTCATCATGAAGGAACAGCGCGGGATCGCTGCTCGCGCTACGGTG
>BSXT01001263.1:0-13217 GCA_030267785.1 Phytophthora fragariaefolia
CTCATCACTTGAAAGACTTGCCTCAAGTACCGGATATGGACTTCTACCGCGCTGAGGCCATCCTCAGCGCGACTGTGGACAAAGATGTCGTCGAAGTAGCTCGGCGCGAAGTCGCGGAGTGGGCGAAGCACATGGGAGACCATGCGATTGAACGTGGCGGCGGCGTTCTTCAGTCCTTGGGGCATAACGAGTCACTCCCAGAGCATACCGCTGGGAGTACTGACAGCCGTGAGAGGAATGTCACTCTCACGCATCAATATCTGGTAGAAGCCATCGGTCAGGTCGATGGCACTGAAGATGACGCTGCCCGACATGGAGTCCAGTACCATGTCCTTGCGCGGAATTGGGGTCTGCGCTGGGATGGTGGCGTCGTTTAGCTTGTTGAAAGCGTGGACGATGCGCCAACCACCCGTGGCCTTCTTCAGGCAGAAGGTCGGACTCGAATGTGGCGAGGTGCTCTCGCGGACATGGCCGGCTTGCCGGCGACCTTCGAAGAATTCGTGGATGGCCTTCACTTGGCCTCGCGGCAGTGGCCACTGCCGTGTCACGCAGTACTTCGCGCCTGGCGCGAGGTCTATCTCGTGGCGAACGCCACGATCCGCTGGTAGGACCGCGGGGATCTTGTCTGGGAAGACATCGGCAAACTCACGGGCGGTCTCGTAGACCGGGTTGCCCGACGCCTTCAGAGCTTCCCAAGACTGCGCGGCAAAGCGCTTCTCGAGCGCTGACTTTGGCTCCGCGCTCTTCGGTCGCGACGACGCGTCACTCAGCTCGATGGAGTTGATCACGCGGGGCGCCGACTCAGCATCGGTGATCAGGCAGACTTTCTCGATGACTCCGGCCTTGAGTTCCCGGAGGCAGTTCTTCCAGGAGAGACCTGGGAGGCTGGTGATGGACTTGGCGTCGCGAGGTGGACTCGCGACTTCGATGACGTGCGTGTGACTGGGGACTCCGTCCACATACTCGATTGTGCAGACCGACTCGGTCGGGTCTGGAGATGGGCTGGCATCACGGCGAGGCTTCAATCGTCGCCGCGACCTGCGGGGTGTCTTCGTGCGCCTCGAGCCCCTGCTCGAGACTGAGGTGTCGCTCTCGCTGGACGATGATGCACCCTCCTCTAGGCGTGAGAGCTCGTTCGCGACCGCGCCGATCACGCGCGGTGGTGGCACTGTACCAACCGCGACATGGTCATGCGGGAGCCGCTGCTCGACCGCCTCGTGGACATTCGGGAGCCTCTGCTCGACCGCCTCATTGATCTGCGGGAGCCCCTGCTCGACCGCCTCATTGATCTGCGGGAGCTCCTGCTCGACCGCCTCGTTCTCGTGCGGGAGCCTCTGCTCGACCGCCTCATTGATCTGCGGGAGCTCCTGCTCGACCGCCTCGTTCTCGTGCGGGAGCCCCTGCTCGACCGCCTCATTGATCTGCGGGAGCCCCAGCTCGACCGCCTCGTTCTCATGCGGGAGCCTCTGCTCGACCGCCTCGTTCTGCATCCGCGTTACTCGCGAATGCGCTCTTGTTTGTCTCTCACGCGCGCGCCTCCGCGCGTGCTCGCTCTCGTCTTCGCTAGTAAGTAGCACTGCGCACGTCGTGCAGAGAGGGCCATCGCTCGATCTGCGCACAACGTGTGTCTTGGACTCCCCGTCCACGACTGTGACGTGGGGCCAGTCTCTTGATGCAACCAAGAGGTGCGTGAAGACCTCGCTTACGTCAAAGTCTTGACGACGCTTGACCGACCGAGCCAGCCAGTCAATCTGTGGCTGGTATCGGGCCAGCCACGGGATACCCAGGATACAGTCAAACGCGTAGTTCATCTCGAGTACGATGAAATCGTCACAACTGTGAAATCCATCAAACGTGTACGACAACGACACTTCTCGCCGTGCGACACGGCGAGGCTTTCCGTCAGCCAGCTTGATAACGACGTCGCCGGGAAGGTCCCGGACAGGGACGCCCGTGGGGAGGATCGGAAGGCACGACGCGCGAAAGAAGTTGTTCGTCGCGCCTGAATCCAGGAGCGCGCGGAGAGGTCGCCGGGCTCCGGCGACAAGAAGACTGACAATGAGCAGTCTCGAGTCACCACTGGCAGTGGTGGCATTGAAGTGTGCATGAAGCACAGGGGGGATAGGAGGTCGGTCTGCCACCGGTGGACCTGCGCCTCCATTCCACCAGTATGGCGCCCCACCCCTAGTGGCCCCGGCCGTGTTTTGGTTGTGCGGCCGAGGATGCTTCATCAGACGTGGAATGTTCCACGTAGGCAATGACGGGTGCCGGCGCACGGCACACCGCCGCGCGATGTCCAGGTTTTCGGCATCGGAAGCAAACCATCGGCCGGTCGTCTCGGCTGCCTCGAGCTCGCCTCGAGGAGGGCCATTGCTGACGTTGCGACGCCTCGACCGTGTCGATCTCCATGGGCTCAGGGCCCGCCTGGCGAGTCTCCGTAGGGGTTGAACTTGCATACGAAGAAGTTACCACGTAGTCCTCGCGTAGCGCGAGGGCAAAAGCCTCTTCCAGAGTCGCGGGTTCGGCCCGCGTAAGGCAGTATCGTGTCATGCCTTCGCGCATGCCAGTCACGAAGACATGGACTTGAGATGCCATGTCGATCGGCTTCGTGACGATACACGAAGCGAGATGACGCGTCTTCTGGACGTAATCACGCATAGATAGCTTGCCTTGTTTGAGGGCGAAGAACGTCGTTCGAACGCGTGACTCATCTTGGGGCGGGTCGAACGCGAGGCGTAGATCACTCTGGAGTGCCACCAGAGTCGGGAACGCGTGGGGTTCAACAACGAGTTTACCGAGGGTAAATTCCTTGGCCTTGCTAGAAAGGCGTGACAGTAGGAAGTTCACTTGGCTGACGGCGCCTCGATCAACCTCGAGGCGATCGCGACGTCGGTCTCTCTGAGCCAGCGGTTCAGAGGAAGGCGATCTGGGCCAGACCTAGAGTACGTGGAGGTTTCCATCTTCACGGCGTCGTTCCGTGAGGGATGCGAGGGAGTTGATACTCGCCGCTTTGCTTCGGTGAGCTCGCGAACCATGAACTCTTGGATGGCTTGGCGATGTTGGTCGGGAGTCGCTGAGCTCAGCAGCGACTTCTCCGGACACCGCCGCGAGGCGGTGGAGTGCCTGCCACTCGATGGACGTGAGATGAGGGAATGCCGAATGCTCCAGCGTCATGGCTGGGGGTCCGGCGGGCTGGTTCTCACTCATCTCGAACTTGGTCATGGGAAGGACTACGAAGTGCTACCAGGTGTAACGAGCCTAGAGTATGCCCGTCACTGGCTTATACGTAGCGGTAGAGGAAGCGTCTCGTTCTCAGTTAGACTGAGAACCAAGTATTAATTCCAGTGTAAATTCAACTCTGATTTATTATTAGACCAGGGCGCGGCCCTTATGACTAATGAGAACCACTCAAATGCAGGTCAACAGCTGGTTGGATGAAAGTGGGGTCTGGCTCACCCACATTTCATCCAATCAGATGATGACGACTCAGCACACGCTAACCGTGTGCAGTTTGTGCCTACTTATGCAATATCTGTAAGATGTCTACCTACATATGTAAATGGAGGGCCCATTACAGAACCAGATTAGTAGTCGTCATAGGAATCCTATTGGCCGATGTAATTGCGGGCAATGAAGTTGAAGATGCTCCTTCTCTGTATGACTGCTGAAATGCTGTTGACAATTGTGACACCACGGTCGATCCCAAAGAAATCACAGCTGGAGAATGCGCACGAGCACTCAAATGACTTTGCATTCCAGAGCGGGACATGCCAGCCGGGTTGGTCGGCTCCATGGCTTGTTCAGGTTTAATTTGCGCCGAACTTAGTGGCGGCTGCACACCAACACGACGTCGTTGAGCTGGGGGTTGTTCATCTCACTGCGATGAGTTAGGATATGCCCGCCAGTTGGGAGATGTAGGCGAACCGGGTGGGGTTGACGGGTTGAGCGCCTCATCGTCGAGGGTGCGCTCACGGTCTTGGAGGCAGCGGCTCATCGTAGAAGGATACAACGGGGGTAATGAAGTTGAGGATTGCTTGATCGAGTGCGTGGAAGTGTTCAAATCACGAAGTATGAACCGCGACTACCTGGGTGTTGCTATAGCACCTCCACGCGTGACAGGCGCACGAGCCCTCCTACGTTCACGAAGCCTCAGGGAGCGGCCTCAAGCGACGGAAAGCCGCGAGTATGTCCACCATTATTCTCCAATACGAGGGCGAGAAAACGACCCTTTGAATGGAACTGTCTTGAAGCTTGCTTGTGAGCAGGCTGCGGTACGAACCTGAAAACCTGAACCAGTCAAAATGCTTCGCTGGTTCTTGAGGTTTTTCAAAGGAAGACGAAACCCGTGAATCCAGCTTCGGACGAAAGGGCATTCGTAACCGTGAACCTAAATCCCCAGCGTTTCGTGCTTCGGGTTGGTAAGGTTCGTTCCAACTGAGAACTTATTGTTGGCAACGAGAAACCCATTGCTATAAACTGCGTCCAGTGTGGCAAACAATTGGTTATTGCGCACATTGTAGTTTTGATAACCGGATAAAACTCCGTAGCGTTTTCTTAGTGCAGCACCTGTAGCTGACTCGAACGAAGTAAGGTCGATTTGTTGCAAACCATGAGCCATGTACGCACTTGAGCGACGCCATTGACTTACTTCATGGCCTTCAACACGATCTTCAAAATGTGAAATCTTCCGTGCTGTGATGTCGCCGGTAATCACTACGATAGGATTAAAGATTGAGATGACGACCGACAGGATGACGTAAATTCGATTATCAGGTATCTCATACGACGTTAGCAAGTCCATTGGAGATAAACCTACCATTCCTGCACTAACCTTCAGTAAGCCTCGAGTGGTATCTGCGATCGCAAAGTTCGCAATATTTGCCCTGAGCATCGGAAACAAGTTTGCTAGCTCGACTATGTAGCCCCAACCCATCTCGAATGTCACAAAGGCCATTATTGGGTCTACTCGCTCTCTAGCAGTGTAGCTCAGTAGATTGACCAAGTTCAGATACACAGCAACAAAGTCTATGTGAACTAACTCGGGGCGATAATATACAACATGCTGATCTGTGATAGAGTCCCCAATAGAGATCCACATCTCCGTGATCGTCCAATACCCATTCAGGTCATTGCACACCAACGCTAACACACCGCGATAAAGCAGCATATTCGAGATTGTAGAAAACGCATCACCCATCCACACGTGGCCTTCGTGCAGCCACCGAAAGGTAACAAACGACAGCACGGCCAAATCGAAGATAGCGCTTAGCTCGAAAATGGCGAGGGTTGCATGCATCCACGCCCATGAGTCATGGAGTACTGCTCTACTGTACCATTTCCATTCTCGCAGTTCTGTCGCTGGATCGCTTGAAGGCTCCAACCGCGCCGTCTCAATGTTTGACTGTAATGGGAAAACGTTAGAATCACATGTTCAGATCTGTAAACACAGTTAAGTATCCCACAAAAACCATTGACGGTGCAGCATATTCTGCATTGCCGGTGCAGGACCCGCAGCCCTTCTCTGCGCGGAGGCTGCTGTGCGTAGAGCAGACGGTTGCTGCTGGCGTCTGATCTTCTGGCAGGACCTCAGCACATCTCACGGATGTGTCCTGAAGGTGTTCTGAATGTGAACGGAGTAAGGGGGTTACTGATAGCGCTCATACTAAAAGCCCCCTCCCCCCCCACACACAGGCATCCGCATCTACGGGAGCGTCCAGAAGTTGCTTCAAAGCGCTATGATAGATATGTGGCATAGCGGGATTGCCAGCTCAGCGATCAGGTTGATATGTAGCGATGTGATCGAGTGATGAGAGGCGATCGACGATGGAGGCAGACCAAGTTCGCGGAACGTTTCCAATCACGACAAAGTTTACGAGTGGGGCTAAGTATCCGGGTACCGGTAGGTACCGAGAAGATGGTACAGTCACCGGTCTGATGGACATGGGCGCATACCGATCTAACTGAGATGGACTAGCCGGGCGCCGCCGCCTCGCGGCGGTGGGTGTACGTTGGACCCCAACCCGTTGCGCTCGCTGTTCCAGCTCGCTCCACTACTGGGCTGACCCGCCTCCGCTTCGCTTTCGCGGGCGAAGTCTGCTGTGGTGAAGTTGGATCCCAACCCGTTTCGCTCGCTGTTCCAGCTCGCTCCACTACTGGGTATGCCACCTCCGCTTCGCTTCGGTGGGCTGTTGTTGGGGTTTTGTAGTATTTATATTTTACGTACACGCATACACGGTGTCTATCACATTTATTGTCACTTACCCGTCTACCGTGCCTATCGTGTTAATCGCGTCTATCGTTTGTATTGTGACTACCGTCTATCGTGTCCACAGTGTATATCATGACTGCCATGTCGATCGTGTATGCCGTGTCTATCATGACTGCCATGTCGATCGTGTATGCCGTGTCTATCGTGTTTACGGTCTATGGGTTGTCGTGTCTATCGTGTCCGCGGTGTATCGTGCCCGCTGTGTATTGTGTCCCCCGTTTCTATCGTTTCTAGTCTATGTATCGTCTATCGTATCTACCGTGTCTGGAGTCTATTGTGTCTATCGTGTCTTCATGGTGATCGTGTTCAATATGACTATCGAGTGGATCGTGGTTATCGTGTCTACCCTGCCCTTTGTGTCAATCGAATCGAGTGTATCTGTCGTGGCTACCGTGGCTATGTGTCTATCGTGTCTACCATACATGTCGTGACGACCGTCCTCCGTCTATATCGTGTCTATTATTGTGTAAGCCGTGCATATCGTGTCCACCGTGTATCGTGTCTTTCATTTTACCGTGTCGACCGTCTATCGTGTCGTCGTGTGTGTACGCTCAACCACTGCCCAGTCCGCTCAACGTTAGTGCTATAGTTTGGACGTTAGTGCTTTAAGTATGGCTATGGCAACCGTGGCGACTATGCGCTGTATACTTACACTACGTTTAAAAGAAATAGAAATATAATGAAGTGGCAACGACTACCCGGATCTCGAAATCTATTCATGCTAGTGCCTTAAGTATGTCCACCACTGCAGTGCCATGTTTAGTAATTTGTACAGCACTTAGTATTAAATTAATAAAATTCATTATTATGGTTGCAGCGCCCCCGTTCCGCTCGCGGGGCTCGCTGCACTACTCGCCGTGGTCGGTTGGCAGTGGTGGCAAGGCGGGTCCTTCGGTCCCGCAAGTATCTGGCGGGTGCCGCCTTCGAAACGCTCGGCAGCGAACTGGCCAATCAGAGCACGAATAAATCTAACGCACGGCCATTTTTGCAGTTTTTTTTGAAATAGAAGCCAGTCCGAATGATGGTGGGATGCATCCCGACAGGTGAGAAACGCGCCCGGGCCGACCCCCAGGATATGCGACAGGGCAGGCCGATGCCACAGGGCAGGAACCGGACGGTTAGCAGACAGACACACCTCAGATTCTGTTAGTTTTTTAAGATATTGAGGCTCAATGGTGGGCGACATTTGGATCGAAGGTGACCGGCCAGGGACTAGTGATGGCCCAGATCTAGATCAAGGGCGATCAAGTTCGAGATCTAGATCGACATGCCATCCAGATCTAGATCGACATGCCATCCAGATCTAGATCGACATGCCATCCAGATCTAGATCGACATGCCATCCAGATCTAGATCTATATGGTGCAATCATTTAGTCAACCCCGAGTAATTCGGCGTCAGGCGCAGGTACTATCATACGGGCATATTAGGTACCACAGATGTGGTACACCCACGATCTCAAGATCCAGTCTGACGGGCAGTTCAGGAGCCAGTGCGGCGGGATAAATCAGGGATGCGCAAAAGGGATAGGCCGATAGTGTTGGGTGGTTTTGGTTAGATTTCTACTTTTGCCTTCTAGTAAGGCAATCTAGTAGTAGTACAAGGCTGAGTAGTAACTGTTGATGTCACAGCTCTTGCGTTACCTGCGCGTGACCCCGTCGAGCTGGACGGCGCGCAGTCGGAGCAGCAGACGCGCCCGCAGCGGTCGCAGTGGCACTTCCGCGAGAAGAAGAGCAGGAATGGCTCCCCAGCAGGGCATCCCGCCCCTACTGGGAGTCGTTAACTGGGTTTTCCTTGGACATCTCAGCGGCTCCCTATTTCCGGGCGGGAACGTATATTGGCCCCCCGACGACCCAAGGACCGCGAAGACGCCCAAGGACCACCACCCCCGACCCCTGGATTGCTTGGCCAGGGACATCGATCAACCAAGAAGTCCAAGAAGACCCCGCCAAGAGGAGGCAGCAAGCGACACGGAAAGGCAAGGAACAAACACACCCAAGGATATCCCCAGCGGACGATTCTGTTTAAGACTCGACCACGACCCACCGACAGCCGACTGAAGATTTCCCGGGCGGCTGTCCCCCCAATCCCAAGTGCCGTCCACACGGCCCCGACCAGATCAACACAACATCTCCCCACAGATCACCGGAAGAGTGCAACCCGCGCCCGCGACGGGTACACAAGGTGAGAAGACCCTCAGCGCCCCCACGGACGATCGGAGTACCCCCTCCGTAGTCGGCAGTCTGGGCCACCTGTGTGCGAGCTCGGATCGCGTCAGCAATTTCGCTGATCCCGCTCCGCCACAGATACCCCGAGTACTGGACGCATGTAAGTGTACTTTTCCTAGTCAAAAGAATCGTTGTAGCGCCAAAAAAGCGCTCGGAGATTGGTATTGCAGTGTCGGCTCAGATAGGCTCCAACTACGCCCGGGTGGAAGTGGAAGGGCAACCATCCGGCGGGTGGATCGTGGATACGTATCATAGGTCGTGTGGATGTAGTTACTTCTACGCGTTTGGAGTTTGTATCCACGTTCTCTTCGCGGTTCAGTCGTGTGACCACTTGGACAGTCAAGGACGGGAAGTTTTGGTGAGCCGTAAGAAGCGCAAACGCAGAACCCCAGATAATAGGACCAACTACCCTGGCGGTAGACCTGCCTTTGTCGGACCGGCGCTTACTTTCTGACATCCTAGCACTACAGCATGATAATTTCCATGCATTTTTTGTATGCTACTACATTGAATATGGCCTTCTCGTAGTTTTGTATTCGGGTGATTCTTACAATCGTGTCTCCTAGCGTCGATATTTTCGGCGATACGTAGGCAAACAACTTTATGGTTCTCTTTTCTTAAGGCCCCCCGTTTTCTTTGGACTGGGTGTTAAACTCTATCTCAGCTATCACCGCTCCGGCCCAGCCAGCAATCGTCGCACGAGCACTGAAACCAGATCTGATTGCCATAGTTCCCGGTCAGTTGAGCTCCCGCCTTCACACTCTTGATCATGACAGCCATCACTTTCACTGTCGCGCGATTTTGCATTTCAACGAAAGCCACATTGGGTCATATACGTGACTGATGAAACGCGTGATAGACCCATAGTTCAACGCCTCGATGAATACAAATTTCCCGTTCACGGCACGCTCGTTTAGCAACATAGTGTAGCCGCTGTTCTGCTTCATCGCCTGTGCAGGCTGTCCAATCACGAGCGCTGAGTATGCATACAAACACCTTGTATACTCTCCAACGACGTCGTCGACTTCTAAAAATAGAGGCTTTCAGAACCACCGTTTAAAAACAAACGGTGCCAGAAAACACGTAGAGTGGTCCACACAAGGTTTCGTGTCATGCCGCACGTGGTTCTGGCCTCCGTCGAACGGCAAGAGAGGGTTGCCTTACCGACTTTGGAACTTCAAAAAACACGTGAAGCAGAGCCGACGATAGCGAAGCCATGCTCGGTCGCTGCGCATTCACCGAGTGCCTCGTTGGCGATGACGAGGAGATCGACGTGGAGGCGTGGACATCCTGCACCAAGCCCGTGCACCACATGTGCTCTAACACCGTCCATGAGGGCGATTTGGACGTTCGTATGTGCTCCGAGAGCTGCTGTGTTGCTCTTGGCTTGACAAAGCAAACTTCTGCTGCGTTTGCGGCATATGGTACTTCCTATACTAGTGGAAAGCACAAACGTGAGAGCGCGCGTGCCGATACCAAGCGCAAACCTGCTAAAAAAGCTGCACGCAAGAGCAACACCACCGCCAAGCGAGCTTCGAAGCCACCTGGGGCACCTGGGGCACCCAAAAGCAAACAACAGCGCGGCTCCAAGACAAAAGTCAAGCAAAGTCAAGTTCAGGAGCTCGACGGTGCTCCTAACAGAGGTTCTATCGGCAATGGCGGCATAGTGGAGCGCAAGACGAGGCCCGTGGCTACAATACCCAACACCAAGACCAACAAGAAGAGCACAATGCAGAACGACCAAGTCGACGCACCACGTGGCACGGCATCGTCGCAGACCGAACGTGGGGAGACTCTTCCTGTTGCTGTGATGTCTATGCGCAACGAAGAATCCGGATTGTGCTCAAGGTCTGAGTGTTTCTCCGGCGATGATGACAAGCTCGTTACCACGGGCGACGAGCACTGTGAAATCGACCATGATAGTGATGAGGAAGGTGATGATCGTTTGAAAAAGCCCAAAAAGTTTTTCTTCACAGCTGCGGACGACTTGGACTTGCTACTAGAGGTGCTCGGCATTCAGCCGTACGCCGCAAAACATAGGTCTGTGACGGCTCGCTACCAAGACGTGACAGACCATTTAAACGAGCATTGGGGGATGGAGCTGTCCTTGCGGACTATCAAGGAACATTTCTTTCTTCTTTTACGAGAGTTCAGGACCACTGACTGCGGGTATAGAAAGAAATCCGGCGTCGCGGTGGAGTACACAGAGCACAAGAAGTACCTCCAAAATACCACGGACGAGATGAGAGACCTCGCAGCAAAGAAGAAAAAGAAGAAAACTGATAAAGAAGCGAAGGAAGATCGACCGGAGATGGCAGGCGCAAAACTTCGAGAGCAAGCGGTCGCCCGCCGCTGTCGACGTGCAGATTCCAGTCACCGTGATGAAGACGATGCTGACGACGCCCGTACGAGTGAATCCGAAACGTTGGAACCATCAAACGATCCAACGGTAGCGGCCAATGGTGCCGCGAATACGACGGCGCCATCCAGCACGAGCAGCACTGGAACGAAGGCGGGTCCTGGAATCACAACCGCCCAGGTCAACGCTGCGACGGTTGATTTTATTGAGCGACAGAGGAAGCGGCACGATGACGAATACAGCCTACTGAGAGAAGTACTGAGCTTTAAGCGAGCAATGGCTGAGAAGGAAGAAGCTCGGTGGAAGGAGGAGTGTGAGTTCCGGAAGCGAGAAGCAGACCAGAATGCCAAGAAGTGGACTGAAGAGGTAGCACTTCGTCGAAGCGAAATGGAGCTGCGCAGGGAGGAGCTTGCAGTACTCAAGCATCAACTTGGTATCCAGCTTCTTCCCAGTGCAAGCACCCAGTTTAATGTCCGATTTACGTTGGTGAGGTTTCTATCGAAGTAGGTAGAAGATGACCATTCACGACCAGCTACTAAGCTGCTTGGATTAGCTTAACGCGTTAATCAGAAACTATTTGTTTTTGGCTACTAGTTCCTGTTTGAAGTATTCGTCGAACGACGGCGGCTTGCAGTTGAAGTATCTGGAGTTGTTGTTGCCACCCCTGGCGATCGTAATACAGTTCGTGAAAAAAATCGCCGAGCTTGTATAACGTGGCTGTCGGTGTGATGGCGACGCGCTGGTGACGCTTGTAGTCCAGAAACGAAAAATACTTGGTGATTTCTCCATACGACCACTCCACCGATACGCGCACAGCACTCATAGCCTTGTTGAGTTCCTTCTGGGGGGGCATTCACCCTGCATCCCTTATAAGGACAGCAGAAAAGGTTTGTGCACCCATACGCTGGGTCGCCATAGATGAGTTTGTTGTGGAACGCAGGATTGGTCTCCAGCTCACGTTTCAGCCCGCTCTTGTTCAACATGAACATATCGTGGCGTCGGCCGTCGACTGGCCCGAAGAGATGCGAGATAAGTCCGTCTGGTGTAACTAGTGTCTGGAACTTCGTCGCGTGGACTCGCTTATGGCCATTGTACATGGCCTGTTGTCCTTTACTAGTGCGGCAGATTGGTCGAACTGTTCCGTCAATGAAGCTCCATACACCCTCGATACTTCCGGGCGCTTTGGCGGAGATTGCTGCACAGTAGCATTCCAAGTTCCGCGTGATTCGTTCCGTGTCGAAGTACAAAAACTCCACCAGGTTATCGTCGAGAAACTCCACAACATAGTAGAATATGTGACATAGCGTCGAGGGTGCTCTTCCGAACATCGCAGCCAAATCGATCCAGCGCTTCGGGTAGATCAGTCGACGAAGCCAGACCGCAAGCGCCTCTAGCGGAGTGCTGCGAACTCCCTCAGGCGTCCGAATTACAGCTGGGAGCTTCGGATGCTGAGCTAAAAGCGTTAGCTCTCCAACAGTGAAGCGGAACTGGTCTCTCGCCTCTCCGTCGGACATCGCGAGGATGTTTAGGCGGAAATCAGGCACCAGAATGCGCTCGCGGTAGGGCAGGTAGGTTCGATGCACCAGCCACAGCAGGAGTACATCTTGATCGTCGCTCGAAGTCGCTTCATCGGAGCGTGTAGAAGCGCTGTGTTCCACCGTGTTGGATCCAATAGTGTTGAAGTTGCCTTTGTAAGTTGAACGACCATCATTCTTTAATTCCGCACGCAGATCGCTACCGGAATTTGCTACGTGCTTTTGATTTACGGTATCGCTGAAGCAATGAAGTCATCTCGAAAACACGTAGCAAAAAACGGTTCCGACGATACGTGTTTTGGGTACGTGGTTTCGAATGTCAGTGGTTCTCAAAGCCTCTAATGTAGTCGTGACGACCGACAGCAAGGCCAACACGACCCGTGTCGTAGAGCTTCAACGTTTTACGCGTTCGGGGCACGTTGCTACAAGATGCATTTAGCGCGCAGCACTCTACGGTGCCATATATACCCAAAGCAGAGTTACAGCAGGAATCCATGAAGCAGTCACCAACACACTTACACGAATGTCCATCACCGTTGTCTGCTAACTCAATTCCCTCAGGCACATCGCACTCCTCGAAGTACGTCACGTTGTCAGGACACTGTGCTTCCGCCTCAATAGGACTGATACAGCGCTTCATACTCCGCGTCGGCCACGCCGCAGAGACGCCGCAGAGATTACCGGGTTGCCAACGCGGACAGCTATCATCGACGTAGATGATACGGTACCATGGTTAACATGGCATGACGCAGCATCGTTCTTTTGTTCTAATTTAGCCGTGAGGTCCAATTCGACGGACCTTGTCGACTTCGAGTACCACGGCAGCA
>BSXT01001264.1:0-18496 GCA_030267785.1 Phytophthora fragariaefolia
GTGTTGCCGCCCTCCCGGGAGGGCGGCAACACGAGCGCCGAGCACAGGGTTGACGAGTGCAGGACAGCGCGTTGGAAGCGATGGGACAGCACAGCGACGAGTCGCCGGTTCTACATTATAACTCACTGATGCAGAGATCGTTGATGCGCAAAAGAAGGGTCGATTGGTTCAGCGATTAATGGAGTCAGGCGAGTACCGTGGGAGTAAAGTGACGAGAGATTTCGGGCTAGTAGTTATTGAAACGCCCAATGGACCACGCGTCGTATTGCCTCCGGTGCTATGGACATCCGTGATGAAAGAATGCCATGACTCCGTCTGGACAAGACACCTACGCGCACCCCATACCTATGCACTGATTGCACAAACCTACTGGTGGCCCAATCTAAGTCGTGAAGTGAAACATTGGGTGGCTGGATGCCAGTAGTGCGGCAGTAGGAAGGTGAAGCCAAGGGAAGTGATCCCTCCCCTACGCAGTATTCGAGGCGGAGATGTTGGAGACAGATGGGCTCTAGATGTGGCAGGTCCATTACCTGTGACGGAAGGCGGTGAGCGGTATGTGATAGCAGCCGTGGAATATGTTACGGGGTATGCAGTGGCAACGACAGTCAAACAGCACACGGCGGAGAACGTAGCAGCCTTCTTGATGAAGAATGCTGTGCTGAGGTTCGGGGTGTTCCGAGAGTTGTTGACCGACGGTGCACCAGAGTTGACTGGCGAAGCGATTGAGCAACTCGTGACTATGCTGTAGGCTCAGCAAATTTAATCCCGTGTCGTACCGACCACAAATGATTGGATTAGTCGAACGATTAGGACGTGGAAAGACTGTATAGCCACATACATGAGCAGCGAGACTGGGATGTATGGGTCGATTTCGCGGTGTATGCGTACAACCCGGGATAGCACTCCACGTTATGCTGTCGCCGAATGAACCCATGATGGGTAGAAAATTGCGGGGGCTATTGACCTACTACGGGGAATGCTAGTGCCGGAGGCTGGCCCATTGACGAGGTATCGCCCGCGGTTAGTGGCGGCGATGGAAAGTAGTCATAAGTGCGCTAAGATAGCTCGACGACGGGAGCAAGGGCGATAGGCGCGGTACTGTGATGGGAAAGTGCGAAGCAGGCGGACGTTCACAGCTGGTGACTATTTGTGGCGATATAGACCACCTCGAGGCCCGAGTGCTTCCAAATTCGTACATCAATGGCTCGGTCCAGCGGGTTTGTGGAACCGGCGGTATATGACAACTATCTAGTGGAACAAGAAGATGTGGAAGGTGATCCAGAACAATTTATAGCTCACGCTTCATTTTTAGTTAGATATCACTCCCCATCTGCCCTACTAGAGACGTTCGCTGCAGATATCGAGGCCCAATTGGAACAGGAAGGCGCGATCGAATTCGAAGATTATGCGTGGAGAACGGAGCGTCTATGGGAACAACGGAAGTTACTGGCTTTACAACCGCAGCGATGCGAACTGCAACGCAATGTCAACGAGCAGTTATAAGTACGAGTGCAACGCAACGAAATAGCGCAGGGCAATATGTTTTGGAGTTTGAGGTGCAACCGATACAACGAGAGACAGCACTACGGAGAAAATCTGACGGCGGCAGCCGATGGATCGGCATTGCAGAGTACGACAAGTTTGTGCGCGACGGTAGGGTCATGGAAGGCCCTATGTTTGGAGAAGTCGTGTAACGGGTGGGGCCGAATGCGAGGCGCATGCGTAGGCAGCTGTGGTGATGTACGAAGGCGAAATATAGAAAAAGACAGTATGATGGAGGTGGACGCCGTGTGGGGCAGCCGAGGCGATGGACAGCACGAGTGCGGTCGAAGTAGAAGGGAACTAGACCGACTGTCACTTCTGAAGGGAGCAGAGGACGAAGAGTTGCACAATGGGCAGCAGACGCCCGCCGAGTCAACATTGAAGAACGACATCAGGCGTGCCGAGCGAGTACGAGATAACAAGGCAGTCACGATTTTGCCACGCACGGCACAGTCGAGAACCACGCAAGTGCAGCGAAGCAGTAGAGAGACGAGCTACGGGAGTGACGAGCAGTCGCGGAGCTCTAGCAGTTGAGGAAGCGTACGAGTCTTCGGGCTAGTGCGTGGATTTGAGACGAACCAGAGAGGCATTGACGGAAGCGTGGAAGAGTAGATGGCGACGGCCGGTAAGAACCCACATCACTTTGAGAGTAACGAGACGGGGTTAGTGTTAGCGTGGCTAGCATTGGCTTAGAGAGGGACGGAGGACTCTGGGAGTCTACTTGTCTACCTACTACCTCCGTGCGGAAAACGATGACCATTTCCAATCATATTACGTCCTACCCGACATATTCCCATTCGAAATCGATCCGGTTTGAATTTTCCCGCGCTTTCTCCGCCCACTGGCCCCCCCGCACACGCACACTGGCTTCTGGATTCATTTCGAAAGTTGGCGGATGAGGGAGATTATGGATAGTAAACGCCAGGCCGTCTGGGGAACCCTGCTGCTTCGCAGCGTAGGAGGCGTGCTTACATGTGGGGAGATCATCCGAGTTGCCGAGTACTCCCACGCGGACCGCCAAGTAGTCGAGCGCATTCCGAAGCTTGGAATCAGCTTGATAGGAGGTCGAGTAGCAGCTTATGGTCAAGTCAAGAAAGAGTGTACGCGGTAGGAGAAGGTGGATCGAGCTGCGCTGAGTAACCGAGTCGCTGAGATACCTGTGACCGAGCGTAAAAGTCAGCGCAGGATTCAAGTTGCGTTTAACATGAGCGGCCTCCTCATTCAACGGCTAATTAAGGAAGGCACCCACGCCAGCGCACATGATAGCGCGGCTACAATCCTGTAGGGACCACGTGAGGAACAATTTGGGCGGGGACTACGAGTTGTGTGAGATGTACGTCGTCGCCTGCATTGACGAGAAGTGGTTACATAAAGAAGATCGTGGTCCTGCTGCCGTAGTTCTATGTATACAGTAGGTGTATACGGGGACAGTGCAGGTGCAGTTCTGTATACGACAGTTGGAGTATAGCTCTGTGGTAAGAAGAGGGAGTTGTCACCTTCGAGGTTTTCTCCTCCTCAATCCCAAAGTTGCTCAGTGGGAAAGAAGCATTTGTTGCGTTGTCTCCCTGTCAACTAGCGCTGCCTTACATCAGACACAAACCTGCGCATCGTGCCAGGTTATGAGCCCAAGACCTACAAGCTTTACCGTCTACGTTCGTGGAGAGTTTTGCAATATCAGGATCAAGTGTGGCGTCAACTGCAACAAGTAGTTCAACTACTACGACGAGCAGTGGTGGTGATCTGTCATCTGGAGTGATTTTGACATCTGCTGGTGTCGCTTCTTCCGGTCCTGGAGTGAGTGGAGTAAGTGGGAGCTCTACGTCAGTGAATTCGACTACTACTGCTGCAACAACTGTGAGCGGTGTCGCTAGCGGAGGATTCATGTTCTTCAATGTGGCTGAAAGTGGTGCTGTGCTGACAAGTGGTATTGGTACAGTTCCAAGCGTGGCTTCGGTGGCGACGGCACCACCAACGATTGCTGTATCTGCTAATGTGACACAAGTGTGGCCGACAATCCCTGCCGTATTTCCACCGGTAGCACCGAGTGCAGGGGCATTTTCTGCAACTCAATTAATGATGCCACAATAGTCGGGTGGAGGTTCTGGAATAAAGCTGGATAACAAGCCACCAGTAATGCAAGGAAGTTTTGATTTATATGCAGTACAACTGAAAACTTTCTTGACGCGTTTAAACGTGTGGTGTATCGTTGAAACGCGATTGCTGTTCGTGCAACGGTGAGTGACGAGCAATTTGCCATGATGGTCAACATTGCACGAGGAGCAATTCTGCATGGAGCTCCAACGGCAGATGCTGAACTCATTTGTCACGAAGCAACTGCTCAAGAGATGTGGACATCGTTGTGAATAAGCAAACGAAACGAGAGTATGCAAATTACATCTTTGCGCGCCAGAGGCTGTACACCAACAAATATGTGCCAGAACGCAATATGAATGACTGGTTGCGTGAGATGCAGCTTTTGCGTAATGAATTGCTTCACTACAAGAAAATTATTTCGGATGAAGAGTTCGCGGAAATTCTTTTGAGGAATGTGGCTCAGACTCATCGAGAAGTTGTCCGGCAATTCTCCAAACACTATGACCCAGGATTCCAACGAAATACACCATCCTCGGCTCAAGTGATGAATGCGCTACGGGCAGAGTCAGAACTTGATGAACGAAGTGATAAACCATCAGGAGGCCAAGATATCTCTTCTGTGCAGTCGGTCAAGGGTTCACGAGGTAAACAGCAAGACCAGCGTTCAGACAAAAAAACAAAAAGCGTGGAAAAAGGAGATATAAGAGCAAAGTCAAAGCGAATCGCGGCGGATCTGCGGGAAACCAAGGTGGAAAGAAAAATAATGGTGAAGATCCCCGTGAATGCTGGAACTGCCACAAGACTGGACACATTCAGACTAATTGTCCATCTCCGCGGCGAAAGGATGATGGAAAAGATTCAGCTCTTCCTGAGCGGCAGCGGTTCCTGAATAAGAAAACTAGCGGAAAATCTGATGGGAATGCAAGGCATGTTGATATGCTTTTGCATCAAGACTCTAATTCGGAGATAGTTGCAACGCAGAGTGCAATAAATAATTCGGTTGAATGGATACTAGACTCTGCAAGCGATTGTCACGTGTGCACCAATAAAGCCTTGCTTTCAAATCTACGGCAAGACGATGGGCCGTTAGTATTTAATTGGGAAGGTAAGCCGTCGAGAAGTCGTGGGCATGTTGGAGATCTGGAGCTTCGCGTAAGAAATGAGAACCAACCGGATACGACTGCGTTACTGCAACTCTCAACGGTTATTTACACTGCCACCGGGACAAGTAATTTACTTAGCTTAGATAAGTTGGAAAAAGATGGTTGGGAATTTATCAAGTTGAGACAGCAAAGCTGGGCGTGGCTGAGGAAAGGAAGTGTACTGCTCAAGTTGATGAAGACTCGCGTCGTTATCGACTACAATCCACAGCAGCTCCGGTTGTTCACGTGGAAGCTGCCGCACAAACAAGACTTGGTGACGAACGAGCACTGGTTAGGTTGCATGCGCGACTTGGCCATCTTAATTATGGAGCTTTGCAACAAATGGGACACAAAATTGAAGTATTTGGGGCGGATCAAGGTCCTGAGTTAGTGAATACGAAGTTTGAAGCGTATCTTCGTGAGCGGGGTATTAGCCTGATCACTACCAACACGTACAGTCCAGAAGAAAACGGGCTAGTTGAGCGCATGCATGGAATTGTGCTATCCCGAATACGAAGGCTGCTGACTACGGTAGATATGCCTGAACTATTATGGGGTGAAACATTCCAATTCGCGGTTGAGGTGTTGAACGTCAGCCCAAGTAGTGCACTTGCGGGTGAAAAACCATACACTCGACGTTTCGGTGAGCGACCGGATATCTCAACGGTGCGAACGTGGGGTTGCTTGGTTTATGCCTTCACACAGAAAAGGTTGAGGCAGAACAAGCTGGAGAATCCCGGCAAACCATATATCTTTTTAGGCTATGCAAAGCGATCCATTAGCTATCGATTGTAGGATTTAAGAACTGGAGATATCAAAGAGTTGAAAACGGTTGAGTTTGCAGAAGATTGGACAGTAGATCGCAGTTATGTGGAAAAGCTTCTACTCAATCGATACTTACGTGGTAAGTACAGACTCCCGGCGAAAATTCCTTACGTGCGTTTGGATAAACTGACATCTCCTGGTCCGACAACAACGCTCGGATCACAAACTGATGATGAGCATCGTAATAAACGTCATTGCAGTCAAGATCTCCGAACTCACATCGTGGTTGATGCTCCGCCAGCTATGGGGGCATCGGTATTACCGAGTGTTCCTATTAGTGGTGCGTTGAGCATGAATCCGACGAGAACAGCTGAGACTGATGCTCGGTCGTCGCGTGCGCGTGGACTGCGAGAGTATGTTCCTAGTCAGATTCCAAGAATAATTGATGGAGGAGCGGCGCAGACGGTGGCGAGGACCTGTCTAACCGCAGTTGTTCTGCACCGAGTGAATGTAACGGGGACCTGTCTAACCGCAGGGATTCCGTGCATTCAAGCAATCAGCTAGCTCTCAGTGATTTTGATGAAGATGACATGGATCAGAGTTGGAGTGATGCCAATGATGAGGCAACGGATGCTGTGACAGCGAATGGTGATCCGGTGGAGGGCATACCTCGCTCAGTGGGAGTGGGGAAGGAGCGAGACGATGAAGAAGACATTGAATTAGGTGCATCGTTTCGAAGGTCGACTCGGATTAGAAGACCGAATGTGCGACTAAGTGACTATAATGTTGACATTCCGGCAAGTCTAGTGATACAATCTGTGAATGAATTACTTGAACCGACATCAGTGCCAGAAGCATTAAGTGCTCCTGATGCATTGAAGTGGATCGAAGCGCTTGACACAGAGTATCAGGAAAAGATTCGAAATTATGTGTGGGATTTAGTGGATTTACCACCAGGAGAAAAGGTTTTGAAGAACAAGTGGGTCTTCGTTAAGAAGAGGAACGCAAAAGGCGAAATAGTTCGCTATCGTGCGCGAATAACTGTAAAAGGTTGCCAACAAGAGTTTGGAGTTAACTTCTGGGAGACCTACGCTCCGGTATCAAAAATTGAATCAGTGAGACCCATCCTACTTCTTGCACTTTATCTAGGATTAAACTGCAGGCAAGTTGACTTTGTTACGGCATTTTTTAACGGACCTATTGGCGAGGCTGATATATACATGGAGCAGCCAGATTACTTTGACGACGGATCTGGACATGTTTGCAAACTGCGACAAAGTCTATATGGCTTACGACAAGCGCCGCGCATTTGGTATCAAGTGCTTGACAAATACTTGAGAAAGTGCGGGTTCAACAGAACCAAAATGGACGCGGGTGTCTATGTCAGGGCAGCGGGGGCAAACAAAGTTTTCATAACTGTCTATGTGGACGATCTCCTAATTGTTGGAGCGGATCCCGACATCGAGGAGGTGGTTGCAGAACTGAAAAAAAAGTTCAAAATCAAAGACTTAGGCAACGTGAAGAACCTGCTCCGGATGGAGATCACGTACGTGCGAGGCCACATGCTGACAATCGCTCAGAAGGGCTACTGTGAAAAGGTACTTAAGAGATTTAAAATGGATAAATGTAAGCCGGTGCCTACTCCGCAGGTGAAAGGTAATTTGCCTCGGCCTGGAGATCCTGAGGTTGAACCAGTGTGCGTAAATGCAGATACTGTTCTGGACTATCGACAAATTGTTGGTCTTTGCAGTATCTAGCGCAATGTTCGCGGCCAGATATCGCAAATGCCGTGCGAACGTTAGGAAAATTCATGAACTGTTATACCCAAGAGCACCATGTCCTAGCCAAGCGAGTCTTACGTTACTTGAGAGGTACTACAGACTACGGACTTGTATGGACAGTGTCCGACAAGGTGCCCGACTTCCAAGTAGCAGCGTACGTAGACGCATCGAAAAGATCTTTGAAAGAAGTGAAAGTTGAAGCCTATGCAGACGCGGATCTTGGAAATGAAAAGACGACCGCCGTTCTGTCACTGAATTTGTATTACAACTTAACGGGTGTACGTACGCATATGCAAGTCGCAAACAGCGCTTGATTACAGATGACACTTGCAGTGCCGAGTTTGTGGCAGCTGCAGAATGCTCTACAATGGTGATGTGGACGCATAATCTGTTCGAGGAGTTGGGCCTCCGTCGAAGTAAGACCACTTTATACGATGACAATCAAGCTGCGATTGCCGTCATCAAGGCAAATACTGGGGACTTCAAAGTAAAAGGAGTGGACCTCAAGTATCACAAGGTTCGTGATTACTTTGAACGAGGAGAATTCGATTTGGAATACTGCCCATCTGAAGACGATGTGGCAGATATTTTCACAAAACCTCTTGGCCCTACACAGTTCAAGAAGCTTCGACAGCGTTTGAACGTGATCCCAGTTCCAGATATCAATACTGATATGAAAACTGGTCAGAACTGAACGCAAGTGAAGAAAGTCACGAACTGCAAGCTGCTACGATCACCAGAACCACGAAGTGGGAGTGTGAAGAAGATCGTGTTCCTGCTGCCGTATACAGTAGGTGTACACGGGGACAGTGCAGGTGCAGTTCTGTATACGACAGTTGGAGTATAGCTCTGTTGTAAGAAGAGGGGGTTGTCACCTTCGAGGTTTTCTCCTCCTCAATCCCAAAGTTGCTCAGTGGGAAAGAAGCATTTGTTGCGTTGTCTCCCTGTCAACTAGCGCTGCCTTACATCAGACACAAACCTGCGCATCGTGCCAGGTTATAAGTTGCGTCTAACATGAGCGGCCTTCTCGTTCAACGGCTAATTAAGGAAGGCACCCACGCCAGCGCACATGATAGCGCGGCTACAATTCTGTAAGGACCACGTGAGGAACAATTTGAGCGGGGACTACGTGTTGTGTGAGATGTATGTCGTCGTCTACATTGACGTGAAGTGGTTACATAACGAAGATTGGGCAGCGCGTGTGCTTGCTAGCTGACAAAGAAGACGTGCCACTCGAGACCCCCCAGTGCAGTTCGTTCGAAGCAAAACACCACATCATGAATGGGATGTTTTTGTGCGCGGTGGCACGGCCTCGTGGAGATCGGAACGGTAACGTTGGCCTCCGTCCGGTTGTGGAGCGGTCCATTACGCAGAAGCCAAGGGCGAATTGCCCGAATGGTGTGGAAGAACTGCGGCCGGTCTCGATAACAAGGGATATTTGGACAGTCTTCCAACGCCATTGCCATGCGATGCTACATCTTTCGCCAATGTGAGCCCCGCCATGCTGTCCATTGCAGTAAGTGGGATCATCGGAGCACCCAAAGCCAAATCAAGCGCCCCTCAAGCATCTAATGAGTTCTTAGATCTATTTAGCGTGGCGGAACAAGAACGCTTGCGTCACTCTGGACTGTGTTTCGCTCAGTGTCATCTCTAGATCTTCAGCCCTCCCACCATTTTAACTCCTGCGCGTCTCTAGAATGCGCCTCGCATAGTGCCAACTCTAGACCTACAGCACTCCCACAATGTTATAATCAGGAAAATGAACGAGGCGGAGCGCTGCGCAAAAAAAAGCAAACGGGTATCTATTACCGAACGGAGGTAGTAGTAGTAGATGGTAGTACTACGTAGTAGTTGATTGAAAGAGTGAGAGAAATATATAAAATACGGCCGTACGCGGAGGCGGACGATCAGGCGCAGCAATCGGATATTGCTGTCGGCCAGTCGGTGTTGAAGACACTGTCAACAGTAGAAAACTGCCGTAGCGTCGGCTTGCGACCTGCTCTCCAGCCGAGCAAGATAATAGGCCTGTGACAACAGTATAGGGCAGGACTATCTCGGCAGAAAATATCCATTCTCATAGCTTTGGAATAGGCGTCGCAGTATTAGAATGCAGGTACTCCAGAAACAATTACGAATTGCTGGATGCATTCGGGCATTGTTAGCCCGATGGTTTGCCACATTCTCGACAAAGTTATTAACTCAATATATTTGTATCTACCGGTATGTCTATCGAATCTTCAAAGGTTGCAGTCTTTATTAGTACCACTCTCGTAAATCCGACGGGAACGTCTTACTCATGGTTGCAGGAGAAGAGTTGAGACGATTGGTTCATCCAACTCGCTTTCTTCACAACCGTGATAACACTAATGCACTGCACATGTACCTGTACTGTACGAGTAAGCGTGCTTCTGTACTTATCGTTCAACTTACCGGCATATTCAATATGAGCATATGTTATCTTAAGAAGGTGAATGACGACTTCCCTTTTTGCACCGAAGAGTGCACAGCGACAGGGAGTCGCCAATAGACGCCTCGAAGCGGGCGGTCCAACGGCCAAACAGCAGCAAGCGAAGATAGTTACACTTAAAAATTGTATTGAGCGACCGAAGCGACGCGGAACACACGGAAATTCCTGGTAAGGCGCGCGGAGCAACGCCGACGCAGGAGAGTGAGAGGGAAAGCAGAACGAAGCGAATGCGGTCCCACACAGACCAAGAGGATATAAGAGAGGCGAACAAGCGCATCAGTGACCAAGAGGCAGAGCAGCAGCTACTTTCAGACCTCACGGAGGATCAGTGGAGAAAAGTTGAACGCGGACTGGCGGAGTCCAACATGCAGATCACGTTCGCATTGGAAGAATCGCCGGTGGAGGTCGACGGATGCTGGTGGGGTATCGGACATTTTACGCGTGACATCCTCGAACTATGCAGTCGACACAATGTCAACTTCGAAGACAATGATTTGGAGCAATACGGACACGACGAACCCTTCTTGGTAGGCAGACCACAGAGTCCAGATCCCAATTTGTGGAGACTCATGAAACCTGAGTATGTACTGGTAAAAGGAGTGAGAATTTGGATGCAGCCAGCTTACACGGGGAAAAGAGTATCAAATCTATCCCTGAACGAGTTGGAATACACGAATGGAAACGAGCTTAACCCATCGCAACTAGTGGATTTGGTTCGCCAATGGGGAGGAACATACATCTTGGTAGTGTCACACGCGAACTATATGGAGAAAAAGCAACGCTGGCCAGCGATCTCCTGTCTAAGGCACGCGGCACGGACCGACCCCGACATCGCGTACTCGTTCAGACGATATTTGCCCAGTCCTACGGAAGCCAGCACGTTCTACGGCAATTACTTGGAGACAACCAAACAACGGGTATTTCGACATGGCCATCCGACCGACACATCCACTCTCAAGATGGTTGCGAACGTCGACTGGAACAGCCGCCTAGGAGTACTGTATCGGCCAAGTGATGAAGACAAGCAAGAGCGCAGCGAGCGCAGAGCTCTAGTCTTTGGATTGACGAGTGAAATCACCAGGAGCTTGAAAGCCATGGACTAACCACAACATCAATCGAAATCAGGAAAAAGAACAGCCTGTATGCAGTAGTCGAGTTTGTATCCGAGAAGATCACCCTTAAAGCCGTTGAAACGTTCGGACCCGATGGAGTTAACCAACTTTGCCTTGGAAACATCAAGCTAGCTATAAAGCAGATGGATCCAAACCCACCAGAACGTACGTCCTTCAAGTGCCGTAAGCCCGGACACTTCAGAGCCCAATGTCCCGAGTTAACAGTAAACACTGTGAACAACTACCAACCGTCAGGAAGTGCCCGAGCCATTTTGCGACAAGACACTCAAGCGATGACCTTCAGGGGTGATTCGAAGTCCAATGAAAATCGCGTTACTGTGAGAATGGTGGAACACATGGTCGGGAGAATAATTGATAACAAACAGGAGGACATTCGTTACGAGATGACTGAGTTATCCCGCCAACACCATGAGGCAGAGCAACACCGCTGACGCACGCAGAACATGCTAAACGAGCTAGTCGAGTCGAACGCAGAATGTGAGAAACGAATGAAACTACTCGTAAAAACGACTATCGCAGAGGTCCGAGCGGATGAACAGCGTCATGACGCACAACATCGACACCAAAGTGATGGTAAAGACGTCCGCATGGGAGAGGAAACAACAAGTCGACGGAATTACCACACAGAGCATCCGAATTTTGCGTAGGGAGGTCAAGTGCGCTAAACTTGACCTCCGAGACTACACACCGCAGTGGGCGCGTACATATCATTGTGCTAATCTTCGGTTTACTAACGGCAATGTGCCAGCTCACGGTGGCGCAATCGGCAGATCTGATCGTGACTCCGAATACCATGCAGTCAACGAGTGGTGATGCAGGTATAGATGAATGGACAAATCGAATTGATCTTGGAGGGGATGATGACAACACAAGTGAGTCGGGTTACTTGGTTCTCGAGGATCGAACCCTCGCCGATGCAAGGGTTTCGGCGACGCCAAGGCACAAGCGGGGTGGCAAGCGTCACCGGAAGTGGAAACCGGTCAAGGGCGTCGTGGTTTCGAGCGCAGAGCCCAGACGAAGTGCCGTGCTCAAATCCATCTTGCAGCGGGAACATTATTCAGGGGATTACATGGGGGATGACGGGTCTAACGGAGGATGATGAAGGAATGACAATCCGTATCTGCACAACTAACATCAACAAAGGAATTCATCAAAAACTTCGCGATGAGCTAGCAGGATGGGGGCTAGCACATATGCAGGATTTTATTGTAGTCAGTGACCCAGGGCTTCGAAGCACGCGTACAGAGCAGGTGTGGACGTGGACGACAGAGCACAGCGCACACGTACCAGGTCTTCTCCTTATTGGTACAACACGAGTGGCAATGCTGATCCAACGAGAACGCTGGGAGAATCGCATCATTAAAGAGAGTATACGTTACTCGAGGAGCCAACGATCCATGAACATCCAACTCAGGGTAGAGCGAGGAAGAACGATGTGGATCATCGGGACGTACGGGCAACAAAACCCCGACAACCACCAAGACGAAGTACATCAAGAGTGGGAGTGGCTCCAGTAAACAATAGCGGAGGGTCGAGCTAGTGGGGGAATGATCGCGATGGCAGGAGATTTTAACACATACGCAGATGAAACACTCGATCGTGAAAGTTACAGCGAGCGCACGACCGGGGCTCAGCTCATTAGCCAACAATTTAGGGACTGGTTAGCGGCATCCGGGATGGAGTCAACGTTCCGACGGCGCCACCCGCCTATACGCCGCTATACCTATGAGCGAAATGGTACACGCACTGCACTAGACGATATATTCGTCTCCACGGAACATGGTGTTGCTGTCGAAGCCAGTGGGATATGGTTAAGCAGTATCATGTCAAGTGATCACGTGGGCACGCCATTTGTTGTGTTCAAAGCAGCCAGAGGCGGAAACATAGCGAGAACCCTCTCAAACGTCACTGATATCCGGGTGGTAAACACTAGGACGAAAAAAGAAGAAGAAATGCTCGAATTCAAACAACACACACAACAGTTACTTCAACAAGGCCACATAACGCTGATTCCTGACATAGATGACGGAAATACGTCGCCGGAGGCCACTCTGCAGTGGTTAGAAGAAGCCATAACAAACCTTAACGAGTGTATGTACACCAGCGAAAAGTTCCTGTGGGGAGAAACAAATAGTCAATCACGCCGGCAATTGGCACGATCAGTGTGTATACAAAGGAGTAACCGCTGCACAGCGCAGATTCGGCAGCTCTATACTTTCTCGGAACTCGAGAGCGTGAGCTTTGAAGAATTGAGGTTAGCGACTGAAGCTGTACTGTGGCCGCGATGGGTTTTACATCCTGAGCAACTCCCGACAGGTTGTGCACACGGAATACCAACAAAAATCCTACGGGAAGCTCTTAACGCGCTACACCAGTGTCGCGACATCGACAACCTCATCACTTGGGTGGCCGATGTGGGGAAAAAGTGGCGTAAAGTCATGAGAACACGGCGAAACTGGAGACAGACAACAAGGATGATGAATGTCAAGCAACAGCGTCGCCAATATTTCGATAGCGGTGAAACCCGGCGATTTCTTAGGAGTGCCCTTGGTGCCGAACCCCCTCCAGTTACAATCCGCAGTGCAATAATTGCAACAGAAGAGGGGCCCTGTTACACGGAAGACAAACTAGAAGTTACTCGGGAAATCAGCGCATTGTTGGATTCGTGGATTCCCCCAGACGAAAGAACCATGCGGCCATGATGTCTGGATACGAGAAGCTCTAAGGACGCTGAAGACCTCCCCCGATTTGCAAGGGAGTGGATTCTACCAGATATCGAGCGCGGAGGACTGTACACAAGCCACTGGTCTGGAGAAAATAGCTGGGAGACATACAATTACGACACTACCATGCAAGCTGAAATCGACAAGAAACTGAAGCAGCACGTGGCACCAGGGCATGGCGGCGTATCACACGAGATGTGGATAAACGCACCACCACTCGTCCGAGAACGGGAACGCTGTGTGGCTGGCTATCAACAGGATCCCGTGAATTCGGTCTGGGTCAAGGATCGATCCTGTCGATCTTACACACACATTCAGGCATACATGGACATATACAGAGGAGACTCGAGAACTGTACAGACCCGGTACAAATCACACACCATCAAGCGGGAGGTGACGTCACACTTAGCAGCACTATGTTCGTAGATGACCAAACCGACATTACAACGTCGATCGCGGGACTACAGGAACGTGCGGAGGTGACCAACGTGTTTAGCGGAAATAATGGTACAGGCGGGGTGTTTGGAGCCGCGAAGTCTTTCGTTAAGCAGGTTGGTGGGAACAGAACATCGGATCTGACTATTTCTCTAAACGACGGAATGGGTCATCCGAAACCAGTTCAGGTAGTCGCTCCCGCGCAAGGATTTAAGCACCTCGGCATTCAGCAGGGAGGAGTGGATCAGTGGGAATCTTCTATCGCAGGAACATGGGCACGCCTAGTAGATGATCTTCAGCGAATTAGACACATGGATTTGCCTTTGGCTGGATACCGGTATATCGTCAATTGTATATGGATACCGCGAGTTAGATACAGAATGGTGTTGGGGGGAGCCATTCAATTCGCACCGCGCATCGACACATTCATTAGACAAGCTGCAAGAGAGGTGCTTCGGCTTCCATACTCGCTGCCACTGTACGTGTACTATGACCGGGAGAACGGTCTAGGTCTGGGGAGCTGCGAACAAGACGCAAACGTGTATCGATTCCAATTGCTGCTGCGCATTCTCAACTCGCCCCATCTCCCGGTTCATCATCTGTTGGTGGAGCAGATTGAATACTACCAGCTCCGGGCTGGACTCACAGAGAACCCCTTCGAAAATCCAATACGACCTCCACCCAGAATGCAGTCGTGGGTAGCACAGACGATTCGATACGCAGCGGGACTGGACCCACCAATTCATTGCAACATAACATGGATATCGCCACCCCTTGCTATCTCAACATGAACGAATGATCGATCCCTGATGACAATAACACCAGACTCATTAAAGGCGGATCTCGTCCATTTGAACTGGTACTCAAAGGACAAACTTCAGCACGTGGGTGACATCCACAACGAGATGGGGACCCGACTACTATCCGCGAGAGCTGTACTCCATAAATGAAGATGGCCCCGTAAACGGCACAGGCTGGTTGAAAAATTACTTGAGTAGTGGCAGCATGTACTAGCAGACAGCTCGGGAAACTTATCCGACCTGGTCGGATGTTTGCTAGTACCACCAGGTGCCATCCCATATCAACTGCGCATCAGCAGAGGGCAATGGGTCGTCGTGAGTCAGCAAAATTTTAACGGTCCAACACCGCAGATAGTAGCTCACGAAATCGGATACTGCATCGACGAGCCACGCCAGCATGAACTAGGCACGCTAATCCGTATTCAATGGTGGCAACAACGACCGCGCGGGAGCGATATATGGTATGCACGAACGTCACAGCGTACTGCATGGGAATTCGAGGACGTGTGTGTACCAATCGTGCCGACATTTTTACCTCAGCCACCTCGTACGAAGCAGCGCGTCATAGTGTGGCGGGATACTGCCGTGGATGGACAGCATGGTGTGAATGACAAAGTAGCGCTCGACGAGGCAGCAGCGAGAGGTCAACTACGTCATGACACGGTTTTGTTTCATGGCCATCCACTTCCAATGAGAACCACATGTACGGCGTGCCACCGATACAGAGGAGCCATCTGGTGTAAGAGATGCAGGAACTGGCATCACATGCAATGCATCGGGCTAGCGTGCGAGATTTCCATATTGGATAACTCCGCCGTCGACATGACTAGACTCCAGAGTGTGCAGTACACACGAGAATCAACTGATACTATCCACGTGGAGAAGCAGGTGGGTGGTGGCAGTGTGCTCGACGCTAACACTCACAACGCGAGTGGGGGCTGGGCATTCCACGATGATAGCGGAACGGTGCTACTAGGAAAACTCCGCATCCACTGGAGCGACATCACCTCAACGAGGTGCGAGTTACATGCACTACTCGCAGGAATATTCGCAGGAGGAGATCAAGGGGCCCCGATTTGTGACAACAAAAGCGCGATCCATATACTACTTCTGGCTAGACGGTTGGCGACCAGCGAGGACACCTTCTTGCCCTATCGTAACCCCCATCGGATAACCCCCATCGGATCGAGATCCGCTCTTTGAGCAACCTCATGCAGCCCAATGGTACCTTCACAGCCAACTGGGTACGATCTCATCAGGAGCACACAAGCACGGATAATGAAGTCCTACGGAGGGGGTGCGATGCGCTCGCACTGGCAGGTGAGTCAGCAAAGAGGAGCCATACCGCGAGAATGCAATCGTCATATGTGGAATGGCTAGACATGGACACGTACATGTTGATGGATGAGGAAGGTTGACTAGTCTTCGGTAACACACTAACGTGCTTGTTGAAGCGGGCGTACAGATCGCTGAAACGGGGTTGGTTACAGAAGCACCAGACGAAGGCAGACCACCGTCAAGTACTACTTAATGATGATGTCAGCATGACGCACAGCGGTGGGTGGGATCAGCAGCTTCAACGATTCTACTGGCGGGCAAAATCGTCGACCCTGCACACCAACGCAGTTAAGCACCGCATGGACCTCAGATGGTCCAATTTATGCCCGCTGTGCGGGATTGAAGAAGACACTCAAGATCATCGTTTTGGCTTATCGGACTCGATTCACCCGTGTGATGGGTTAGACCAGCTCTCCATCTCATTACGGCGGGTACATCACGCCTTGGAGAAGCCACTATGGAAACCAGATCAAGCACTATTCATACCATTACTTGGCCACGAGATTGCTGCAATGTCTGGACTCCCAACTCGGCCACGATGGTCTGACGGGAGTACTTCTAGTGCGATCTGGTCCGTAATGGTGCAGCTCTGCGGTGAGTTATGGGTGCATGCGACCCTACTGGATTGGCTTGGATTACCAACAAGAGAAAGTCAACATGATGCACTCGTGCACGCACTTCGCAATGAAATAAGTAGGCCAAAGCTTGCTCCAGCCGGTAGGATATTCCTCCACTATTTGTGCGCTGCGATCCAAACCATTCACTCCCAGGTAGGATTATATGACGCCCAGCTAAGTCAATGGACGACGGGTTGGGCAGGGGCTTCGTTCGAAGGGATCCCTGACGCTACCGTGCTCACCGGGCTTCAGCACCTGCTCAACCCAGAGCAAGTCCGGGTGTGGTGGATAGATGATATGTATGTGCCCCGGACAGAGGACTGGTTGGAAGCGTTCCGGGACAAATACGAGCGCCAGTCGCACCCCACGGGGTTACGACGGACGTATTGGATCGGTACATACGAGACCATCCCAGGACACGCTACCGCGGAATCACTAAGCGTAACATGGGTGGTGCAGATTCCAGCAGGGAAACTGAAAATGAGAACGGACCTGTCCGTGGTGCAACACCAGCAAAGGCCGCAACTTAAGAGCATATTCGCCAGGACCGAAAACCTATCTGGGTAGGAGTTATCGGCCTGGAGACCGGGAATACAGTATCGTATCACCATATATGGGCGGCGTGGCGACAAGTGCTCGGCCAATGCTATTCGGAGTCATGGTTAGTCGTGGACGACACTTCGACAACAGCGAACGCCCCCCCCATGGTGCCATCCTATCTTCGATCTAGGGGTTGCCAACCTGAACGCGGGTGAATACACCCCGCCATGGTGGCGCCTGATGCGCCAACAACTGCATCGACTTCAGCTGGCGGTCTACTCAACTCCCAGAGGCTGGCGGCGGTACCCCACTATGTCTCGTGACAGCCTACGCTGGGCGGAAGCAATATCGCTTACGCGCAGCGGCGCCAAAACACTACACAGTCAGTACTTTCGAAGGACCTGGGAGGCATTGCGAGACTATTGGAACGCAATTTGCGGGCAAATCCGCCACGACCGGACACATCATGAAACCACAACGCTAAGGAGGGATGTAAACAGAGGGATCCGGCGACGTCGACAACACTGGGCACGTTCAGCAGTGGCGAGTACCAATCGTCTGCTCGAGAAGAGACGCTCGGACCTTGCACAGAGAGGGATGATATGGCATCAACGCCGCCGACAACTCCTGACTGACGAAAGTTCGAAGGACGGGGAAGAAGATTTATAAGTAGGAGTAGATTAGGTTGCCCCATTAGTAGAATATATAAGTAGGATAGAAAGTCTTTATCTGGGCTGCTGCCGCGGGTTTGTCCGTGGGGCGCGCCCGTCGGCGGAACCGCTGCTGTGCGCGGGTCCGGGGGCAGTCAGCCGTCTAAACCGCAACAATTACAATTAAGAAGGTGAATGAACGAGAGAAACTGCGATATACGTGAAATGACTATAATACAAGAAAAGAGGTACTGTAGGCATTCGATCAAAATGCGACCAAAGTTGTACGGTACGTGTTGTCAGCTATCCTGGCCTCGATGAGACCGTGGGTACAGACAAGCCTCTCCAGATCGATATCCCAATCAGCAGTACATCCCTAACACCGATAAAATGTGGGCTCCCGATGACGGACACAAGGGCTTCACATACAAATCTAAGTAAATGCTGACCTGCTCTTATATTACTATTC
>BSXT01001266.1:0-12671 GCA_030267785.1 Phytophthora fragariaefolia
CAACGCCGTATACATTGGTCCACTAAACCTGCACAGTCTTACGAGGCTTCGTTTTAGCCATTGGAGCTTCATCTTCCTCTGCTTGCACGCCGCGGCCGGGCTTATCTTGGTTTTCCTTCGCTGCAAGTGCCATTGCGGCTCGGTGTTGGCGGCGGGACAGCTACTGCTGCACGCCTGTAAGTGTTTTGTAGAGCTCTTTCACGAGAGACGTGTACCCCCTGGAGAATCCACTATCGCGCGAAATGTGGACGGTACGGTTGGAATTCGCGGAATCCCACACCCCCGTCACCACTTGATTCAGTGTCCAGCAGCCTTGGGGGGGCGACAAACTTGCGGATGTGCCCAAAACCTCGGTCACTCGAGTTCTTGGTGTGCCCCTTGACAAACAACTTGTAGTCAACGCGGTCGAGCATGCCCATGGGCACTTGAGTCAGCAGGAACTTAATAACTAGGTTGTTTTGTTTTGTCCACCGCAATCGTCTGCATAAACCACTAGTGTCGTCTTGCCGCTTGGGAGTGTGGTCGTGTGACCGAGGTGTTGGGCACATCCGCAAGTTTGTCGCCCCTCCAAGGCCGCTGGACACTGAATCAAGTGGTGACGGCGGTGTGGGATTCCGCGAATTAGATATAGCCACGGTACTGTCAGATAGCGTAGAGCTGCCGGAGCCTTCATTTCCGTTCTCTCTCCGGGCTAAGAAAGTCGACCCGCCTCTCCGCGCCCTTCGACTACCTGCTCATCAATGCAATATGTAATCTGCCCCCTAATCCGGTTTGAGTGATGCAAATCCATTGTTTGCGTCATCAGTAAAACTGAGATCTGATACTTATCTTTAAGATCGGCGTCATCCCTGTCAAGATCGATATCGTCGATCTGCATCAAAACTGCCGTGACTCGAGCCATCGTCACTTGATCATCACTTTAGTGACTTGGGCACTACTCCGCGGTAATACATTTCTCGTCCCAGGCTGATGGGTCTAGATCGAAGGCGAAATTTCCGATACCGCTCCACCACAACGTCCCCTGCCCAAGCGAGCACTGCACAACGGCGGTTGCTTGCTGCACCATTTGCCTTTTTCCTGTCTTCGGATCAAGTCCCACTCAAGCCATGGACGCACGTCGCAGTTCTTCCCATGCGGCTGCCGACCAGGATCGCCACCCTTCGTCCCCTGCCCCAGCTACTTCGGTTCAGGCTACACGATCTTCGGCTGGATCGCCATCGTCCGGTTTGCGCTAGTGCTGTCCCTTGACCTTTTCGATTTCTCATAGCTTCTGATCGCTAAGTTTCATAATCTTCTGATTGCATGTACTTTCATATCCCTTTCCTTCCGAGTCGATCTCCACATTTGTACTATCTCCACTGACCTTGGGTGCTTCGGAAATGTCTAGATCGACTCATGTAATTTGTTCATGTAACCACCATCCCTTCTGATCCGCAGCTTCCCCGCGGGTCCTTCTTCCCAATCATCATCGCACAATGGTGACCGGCTCACCCGCGATTCCAGCTTGTCAAGCTTCTTCATGCGACTGCATGACATTGATCCGATGCTGATTAGCTTGCCGTCGTAAATAGTCATACAATAGAGCTCCGCAGTTGAGGTCAGCTTCGTCCACCAAGGTAGGTTCTTGATACACTTTCCCATGTACTAGGAATTCTCTCATGGTCCGTCCATATCGAGTTCAGCGGCCTGATCTCATGTCTGTAATACGTTCCACTTCGTATTCACCTTCTGCTAGGCTGGTGTCCCAACTATCTTCGGGGAGCAACGCTCCGTCAAAGTCGAATCGATTTTGATCTTCAATTACGAGGGGAACCTTAGGCCCCTGGTTTCTCCTTCGGTGTCTGGGTCTGGGAATATCACATAAACAATCCCCAGTCGAGATCCCCTGATCACTGGGTCTCGAAGCGTCTTTCCCGTTCTAGATACCGTTTAGAAATCGTTTTGTTGGCCACCAGTCGTTGCATGTCGTGCACCAAGCTGTCAGTTGGAAATTGACCTCCTGTTGCGCACGAGGTTCGTCGTGATGGTGGTGCCCCACGCCCCGGAAGTGCCCGCTCTTCATCGGCCCCAGACCTCACCACGGTCGTTGCTAACGCGTGAGGTTGGTGACCGTGGTGAGAGCAATGTCCTAGACGGTCCAGAAGTTGCGGCTACCGGGAGGTCTCTCGCGGAGGAAGCGGCACCATCGAACAAGAAGCAGGCCAAACGTGGGCGCCCGGCAAAAGGCGACCCGGGTGTTTGGACTCAGGAGGCAACCGAGACGTTATTCAAAGTGCGGTAAGTACTGGCTTGAACTGTTATAACCCAAGCTACGATTAATTCCAATACCTTGTGCTATAATTCAGATATGCGAATGTAAAAGAAGAGTTTACACGAGCATGTCGAGGTCGGTGCTGCTTGGGTGATGGTAGCCACACTAGTCAACAAGGCTGAACAAAAAGCTTCACTGTTACCCAATACAACGACAAGGTAAGTCAATGAATACTTGACGTTTTTGCAAGCTAAATATCGATCTTGAATATTGATTCTGCATGCTGGTTTGTTCTTACACTATGCAGATAAAATGGCTTAGAAAGATGTGGTCACTTTACCGCGAGGATTGAAATGCAACAGGCAACGTGCCTAAGCAGGTACCACCGCCTTGTCTAGATCTCATGCTTGAGCCCTGGGCTCCAAATCCAGGCATGCAGAACACCTCGCTCTGTGACTTGTCCTCGGAGCATTATGCCGACACTGACAGCGACAACACCGCGTTGAACGAAGACGATGCGCTTAAATGTTCGCGCAACAAGCGCAAGAAAACAAATGGAGAATGCGTTGATGAAGGAACGTACTGTTCAACCCCTAGATACAGTTTTTTAAAATATCTAACAAAAATTATCATGCTTTTGTGTTATTGCATTAGGTCTGCGTTCTCTCGCAGAAGGTGTTAGGCTGGTAGGCAAGGCCATGAAACAAAAAAACTCTGCCATAAATGAGATGGATATCTCCAGCCATGTGGCCGAATCACTTGCTCGTCAGGAAAAGGCACTGCAGCAAGAAACCGCAGCGATTATGGAGCGTGTTCGCACTCTAAGAAGTGATCATTAGCGTTTATTTTGAGAGTAGAAGAGATTAGCTAAATTGTTACGCTTTGCTCTACAAATATCGCGACCGTCGCTTCGCCGGTCAATTTCCTACACTGAAGTATCTGGATCGTCTTGTTCGTTGCGACTTATTGTATCGTCTTCTAAATCAATCAGAATATTATGCAAAATTATTGCAGCTAAAATGCACCTCGTGCAGTTGGTACTTGACTTTTGCTCGAGCTGCCGTCTACTCAAATGGAATCGCTGTTTCAACATCCCAAATGCACACTCGATAGCCATTCGAGTAGCACTGTGAATGTAGTTATAATACATTTGTGACCTAGTGAGCTCGCCACCCTCTTCACGCGGGATGTAAGGTGTGAGAAGCTCGCAGCCAAGGGTATACCCAGGATCTGCAAGAAAATGGCACCCACGAGGAAGTACATTTTCCACCGATCGTCCAATGTCAGACGTTCCAATTTTGCTTATCACTATACGACCCAGGTCGCATATCGTAGTCCATGAAACGTCGGCGCGAATCACAAATTGCTTGCATCTTTATCGCTGGATAAAAGTCCTTGCAGTGCCAGCCTTCGTATTCAGCGGGCCGAGCTATCTCGAACAGAGATCCATCTACTGCTCCACACACGTATGGAAACCCACGAACAGCATAAAAACCACTCATAACGTCTCTCCATTCAGCATCACTTGAATGCATTTTAATATAAGCCTTTGCCTGCATACATATGACCCTCAGTAACTCGTTGATTACAAAAGGTGCATAAGGCTTAGAAATGCCTAGAGCTAGCCCGGCATCGCCCATACTTCCAGACGATGCTAAATACATCATCAGCAAACCCATCTTCTTCTCATAAGAGTGCTCGTGCCCTCGGGTCAAACTGGCCAATGCATGGGAGCGAAATAACTCACAAATGCGCACGAAGTTGCGCTGGGAGCAGCGCAGGTTGCCTCGAAACCATCCGTTGTATCGCCGAGATGCCAATAGAAAGTTAAAGTCCAGCTTGGTAACAGTCAATACATTTTCGTTGTCGGCTCTTAAGCGCGTGCTGCTGCCCACTATCGCCGCTGCGCAAACGACTACTAGCAAGACGAATATTTTAGCCTCCTCAATGTTTTCTCTCCATGGCAACCGCTCCTTCGTCTCGACGGCGTCGAGTCGACGCTCGTGGGTCTCTGCAAATCGATGCCGATCTCGGAATAAAATTCCTCCGATATTCCCACCCCCTGGGGGGTAGGAATAAAAGATCTATCGGGGAATAAAAATCTGGCCAATCAGCATCGACTTGTTTAATCCCAGACCCAGACACCGACGGAAAAACCAGGGCCTTAGGGCGATCTGCAAAATTTCGAACTGGTTTCAATTTCGACGTATGCACTATGGGGAACAGCCGATATTCCGTTCCTGCGCTCTCAAGCCGGACCGCGTGGGTGTCGATCACTTCGGCTACCCTGAAGGGTCCATGCCACATGTGTGCTAATTTTCGTGCGTACCCTTCCTTCACACGATCGAGGTAAAGCCACACTTGCATACCAACGTTGTTCTCGTAGGGGCGGATCGACTCATTATGGCGGTCTGCCCGGCTTTGGATCGCACCCCGTAATCGTTCGTTGACTGTTGTCCTCGCTTGCTGATAATGGCGTTGAACATCGTATCGCCAGCGTCGCGGCTCGCGATCTCGACGGCGCGTTGATCCGAGGGGAATCATGGTTTCTAACGTAGTGCGTGGATCCCATCCATGCATCAAATAAAGGGCGTATCCCCTCGCACTCGATCTTGAGCCGTATTTAGAGCGAACGTCAGTCGTTCCGCATATTCGTCCCAGTCCCGTTGGTTGATATCCGACACATACATTTTGACGGACCGAGTCAATGTTTGAACCATACGTTCTGCTGTACCGTTGGCTTGGGGTCGGTATGCCATTGTCGTATGTTGCTATTGCCCGACGAACTTGTTGAACGATCTGAAGAAGTCAGCCATAAATCTCGGTTCTCGATCATGCCGAATCACATCACTGGTACCAAATCGACGGAACACACATTCTTCATAGTTCTCGGCTATAGTTTGGGCAGACCAGGACGCACTACCTTTTGCTATAACGTAGCCAGTAAATAGATCAATAAAAAAATCCAAATCAACAGCTTGGTATTGCCTTTGTAGGACTTAGGCAGAGATGGGATATGGTCCATAGCAATGATTTGCAACGGGTAGGTCGCCTGGAGATTACCAGGCGAGTCCCCTTCCGTGGTAGGTCTTCCTTTCCCCGTCTCGCAATCCACACACTGACCGACATATTGCTGTACGCTTCTGTACAGACCTCTCCAGTGAAAGTGGGTCCTTATCCGTTGGTACGTTCGTCCGATACCCTGGTGTCCTCCTTCAAGGCTGCTATGATAATGGTGAAGGACATCTTCTTGGAGCGTTTCTGGAATCACGAGTCTGGTCCCAAGATCGCGGTCTTCGAAGGACGGCTTTGAAGGTGGACAATAGAACAATAATTCGGCCTCAACTATTTCGTAATCTTCCGCGATCTTGGTACATGCCTTGGCTTCTGTCGATGTCAATTCTCGTACATCCCCAGTCATATATTTCTTAAGATCGACGATCCCCTTTACCTCGTCTTGGGCCCGGCCTATCCATTCCATTCGCATCCGCTGCACCAGCGGTTCTTGCAGCTCATCCCAGCCACGCCGTTGTCGTGACCTAGTGGTTGCGGCGATCTTGACTACTGATATCTGAGACTGGGGAACTAGTAGTTCAGCGAGTCGATTGAGCGTTGTTAGATCGTCGATATCAATCTGGGATGTAACCTGCTCGCCCGCTTCCCGATGTAAAGCCGCACTTGCTAATTTGTCCGCACTCTGATTCCAGTCTCCTTTTACATGCAAGAACTAGTGATTTGGCCAAGATCGAAGCTTTTCCATAGCTTTTTGCCGCAACAATTTCAGGCTCGGGGCCTTACATTCAATTTCTCCCCGCATTTGTCGTATTACTAGGTTGGCGTCTCCACAGATAATCAGTCTATTGTGATCCACATTTGTTTTGCCAGTAGATCGAAACACAGGAGAAGACCATGGTACTCCGCTTCATTTACCGTGAGATTGGCCTTATATTCCGAGGCACCTGAGATCACCGTCCAATCAGATAAACTCCACACAATTGCACTGAAGGCCCCACCGCCGCGCTTAACACGCGGGCACCCATCGAAACTTCATCCGTAGGAGGGGGCATCGAGATGACTTGTCTAGGTTGCTTCCTGGGCGCGATAGACGTCAAGATCGAGTCCACATTTTTCCGTGGTGTGATGCTTGCGGCGATCACGCCTATGATCTCGTCTTCCCCTTTCGTACACTTTACGATTTCCGACGTCCCGTTTGAGAGCAGTGTAGGCCATCATCACAAACGGCCTTGCAGCCCGGAGGAATCCAGTATCCATGCGAAGGTCGAGTGACGGGTTAGAACCTTGATCGATCTTGTCATTAGTTGCGTGTAGCACACATACAACATCCTGAGCAGTGCTAATACTTCTTTGTCCACGATACCATAGTTTATCTCGGTGGGCTTTAGCATTCGACTGGTGAATGTCACGGGTTTATATACTCCCTCGTGTTCTTGCACGAGAGCAGCTGAGATCGCCCATTTGCTAGCATACAAGATCACCACCGGTCGTTTATCTGGATAGAAGTGTGTCAGAATGGGTGCATTGACGATCTTGTCCTTCAACACGACGAAAGCTTTGGTGGCTCGAGTCCACTTGTCTCGTTGAACTTTGTCGTCACTTTCCAGCCTAGGGTTAGCTTGTCCACTTGCTTCGAAGAAGTCGATCTCTCGCATATAGGATCGAAGCATAGATCGCAAAATCTTCGATGAATCTGCTGTAATAATTGAGGCTACCCAGGAATGACTGCATCAACCTTAATGTTGTTGGGAAGGGTAGATCGGCAAGTGATGATAAATCCTTAGGACGAGCCTCCATTCTTCTAGCAGCGACTCTATGCCCGAGATAATCCACTTTCTTTAGGCCCCATAAGCTTTTTGCTACGCTAATCTACAAATTCCACTCGTCACAGGCGTATATCCCATGATTCCGCCGTCACTAAGATGTCGTCGATATAAGATCGACGACCAAGGACGGAGGATACATTATCCGTATCGGGTTCGCCGTCCTGGAATAGATTGATGGGGCGTTGTAGACCTTGATATCCCGCATCTCGTGCCTCATGATCTTGGCAATTAGTGATCTTCAGGAACCCGTACAGCGCGTTATCTAACAACCGGTGATAGATTTGGGTGCATTCTTTAGTCCAAAGGGCATGCGGTTCCACTCAAATAATCCAAAGGGTGTAATGAATGCCGAGATCGCACGGGCCCGATCTGTCATAGACACCACCCAGAACCCGTTCGCCATATCCAATGATCAATACCAAAGAACTTTTTCAAGATCGTCAAGTAGATCGTTAATCAGTGGCATAGGATACACCATCAGCCTCGTCAGTCTGTTGACCAGCCGATAATCAATACATAGGAGGATGTCAATCCCATTCTTCTTGGTAATCACCACAATTGGAGATGCCCAGGGTGAAGTCGAATGTTGAATGATCTTGACAGACAGTAACCCCTTGATCAACTGAAACAACATCTCGCGCAACTGTGGTGCCACCTTCCTAACACGTTGGGCAACCGGTTTGGCATTTCCCACATCTACGTCACAGATCGCCCCTTTTGCGGCTGGCGGTAAGGCATTACCTTTGCCGATCAGCAGGTGCCGTCGGCGCCAGATGATATGATTCAGCCGGTCGACTTGCTCATGTGTATTGTCGTTGGGGTCCCCCAGCTGAATATCCTCAATCTTAACTTCCTCGGTGGTAGGTGTAACCTCTGGGAGTACCACTAGGTGCCCTTCGACGTCTTCCGCATACAGATCACCACTTTCTTTGATGCATACTTCTTCGTCCGCAGAATCGATGGCTCTATCCCCAAGATTGACGGGGGCTGAATGTGTGTTTGGGGCGTCATCGGCAGGAATATGTTTATGCTCACCTGAAAAATCGCCCAAACCAACTGGATTGGTCGATCTTTCCCCGACACGTCGTTGGTCACGCCACTGGTTTGCACTGGTGTTTAGCCGCTGATCTGGGTCTGACGCCCCCTGTCCCTGGTTCTGTATGACGTGGGCGGAACATATGCCGGCTTTATTTGTGGCACCGTGCGCTCGTGATGTTGCGATCTGAGCCTCGGTCGACCGGAGCTGCAATCCCTGGACATTGCAGAGGGAGTCTATGTCATGATCCCGACCCTTGATCTGCCCGGCGGCCGCCATCCCCAAGGGACAAGTTGGAGGCCCCTTCAAGATCGAGGTGGGAGTTGGGTATAGAGGCCGCTCCACAGCTGGAACTTGCACTTCTTCTTGCTTCGGAGTCACGCCATTTTCGTCGGTGGTCGCCTGGTAGGACAGGTTCTGCCATTCTGCGTAGCGTCGTGACTCAACCGAGACGTATCCAGGCAGGCGCGGTACGCGATGTACAGTAAGCCACATGGCGATCTTCGTATCCCCATGCAGAATTAGCTTGCGCTCACTTACATTAGTTAGGCGCAAGTAGCGGGATCGCCCGGGGCCCGCAATGTAGGTGGGTACCCAGCGATCTCCGCGTGTAACCCATAACTTCTGTCGATCTGATGGCCCTGTTTGCAATCTGACTTCCTCCGATCTGCCCGTATCGATCTCATAATAACCTCCCATCGTTACCTGCTCCACTTTGTCATCATACAGTGGTCGTCGCCCAGCCAGCTGAATTCGTACTCGTCGGGCAAGCAGATCGTCCCATCGGCAAGATCAAGTCGTATTCCAGCTGGGACCATGAAGTCCATTCCGAGTATGAAATCTTGGCCGCCGGTCGGAGGCCCACCCAAGCGTCGGAAAAATAGGCCAGCGATCCCGCGAGCGTGATCTTGGGGCGGGTACGTCCTTCTGTCATATACGGGGATTTCGCCACTCCTTCACACTGTAGCGCCTGACTGTTGTCCACGTAGCAGCCTACCTTACGAGCAAATGCGGTGTCTAGAATAGACACCTCGGCACCACTGTCGAACAGTAAAGTCGCTTTCGCATTGTTGATCTTACCAACAGCTTTTGCTTGGTTGAACTTCTTGTCAGGCCCATGATACTTCCAATATCGTCGTGATTCTCCTTGGGCAATATCCAAGATCACCTTCACTTCCGATCTCGAATACTCGTCGGCCTGGTGACGATTAGCTATTGCTGTGGCGGATTCCTTCTCAAGATCACATGTATTGTCAATCACCTTGTTTACCGCCGCTTTCGACGGCTTCCCGACATATGCATAGATGCAAAATTTAGAACGCTCGGCTCGTACCGGATTCCAACCCGGCGATCGTTCTAGTTTAACCTCTTCTCGGCTGACTCGGGTAGCATCCCCCCATGCGTAGTGGGGATATAACATTGGCGGATCAAGTTGTAAAATTCCTCCATCGGGCATATGCCAGATTCATGGATCTCGCCCCATCATCTGCACACGAAAAGACATCGGTTTGACGGGTTTCCTCTCTTGCCACACTTATCGCACGTCAGACGCCTCCAGCACCCAAGATCGTCGTGCTTCCAAGATCCACGGTGCGAGCATCGCTTACACGACGTCCCTTCGTCTGTCTGTCTAGAGTATTGGCTGATGTGGCGATCTTGCTGGTGTGACTCTTAGGTTTGATCTCGGATACGTTGATCTTGGGATTTATCTTGCTGCGACCTTGAAGTAAGATACACCCGTCGTAGGTCTTCGTCTGATTAGCTCCTTGATTCTTCGTCGGAGTCACTGCTGTCCTCGGGTACATGAACAGCTCGAACCGCCCGTGTTCCCGCTGCTGCAGCAGACGACTTCTGGCGAGGCTTGATCGATACATACACCGTTTTGCTCTGTCTTGACTTTGCACGCTGGCGAGATCGCAGGACTTTTCCAGGGTGTGTGCGTCCGGAATGCGGAGCAAAGCTAGCTGATCTGCCAGGTCGCGATCGTCAAGTGTTTCGATGAAGTGCTCGACATGCTCCCGTCGGACATCCGGCGAACCGATCTGCAATCGAGTGCTTAGTCCTGCGACATTGAGACGGTGTAGATATTCCAGATGTGACTCGTCGGATCGTTTTCTGGCATGGTAATACTGCCGTGCGACCGAGACGCCCCGCCCACAGTATTGAACTTGAAATCTCTGATGGAGGTCTTTCCACGGACTGTGGGTGGCGCCGCTCAGCTGGTGGTACCAATTTCGAGCTGGTCCGGTGAGTAGATCGCCAAACACCATACAATTTTCTTGATCTGGCGCTTGGTCACGGATAAATGCTGACTTCACTTTGCCCAACCAGGACCGGGCTCGATCTTCATCGCCATCTTTGCCTGCGAACTCCTTCAGTTCTGACATGGCTGACACCCGGATCCGTGGGGTGTTTATCGCTTGGCCACTCGTGGTGGCTGTTGTGGTAGCGACGGTGGCTCGGGCTGCTCGGCCGAGATCGAGATCGTCCGGACCATACTCCCAGGCTGTAATGGGTTGGTCTGGCGATCCGACTGACTCCATTTCTACATCTTAATCCCCCGTCGATCTTGGCTTCGGCCGTGTCTGAGGCACTTGCTGTTCCTTCAGGAACCTTTCCATGACCGCTTGAATGAACGATTCCAGCTTCTCCGGCGGGTGTCGGTTCGAATTCACCATTGCCTCCAGGGTATCTCTTGGGTTTATAGTCGTCAGCCCGGCTGTCTATTTTTATCACGATTTTGAAGCATGGCTGCACCTGCAAGTCCTAAAGTCATGCGAGGCGGTTCTTCCGAGTCACTTGACTCGACCTCTTCCGTAGCAGATACATAAGGAGACGACGCCGCAGTCTGGTCACCTGGAGCGACTATTGGCGTCGATCTTGTTGCAGTTGACGTTGACTGGGTCGGTTGCTTCTGTGCTTGATCTGGCTCACCGACTAGAGGTGCCAGGAGTTCGAACAGGTTTTGGACTAACTGTTTGATCTCACTGAGCTTCGCGTCGTTTTATACATTTCAAACGCGAACCTTCGAGGTCTCCCTTGTCACTACGAGGACAAGGATGTTGCAACACCAACTCGTGCAATAAATAGCAGCAACCAATAAGTGCACAATTTAAAAGAAAGAAGAAATTACAATTTGTTCTACTTCTTCTACGTGACCGCACTGAAGGCCGAAAAATCAAGTACACCGACGCCGGAGAAGGCGATGGTATGATTAGTGAAGCTTAATTAAAGCCTTCCAATTTAATACAGGAACAATCCGTTTGATTTGATGTGATGCAATCATGCTTTTACTGCCCGGCTGGATGAAGGCGCGGTAATCCTCCAATTAACCTATCCACCAGATATTTTGGCACATGATTGTATCCGTGAGCCAATGAAAGACTCCCGTTGTGATCAATGATCGGTTAGCCCTAATTGAGCCCTATCCCCAAACTTTTTCGTGACGGAGACAACTTTTTTAAGCGGCTGTAGCTCCAAACGGCGCAGAATTCGTCAAACCTAACCTCTAAATCGGATTCTACGGTCGCGAATTACCCTTATATCTAACTATCGCATATGGAAAGTCACCATTTTCCTTGTCGAATCTGACCTTGAATTTTGGTACAAACTATTATGGCCAGTACAATAGGACGCGTGGCTCAGGGGGTTAATAAGGTCAGATCTAGGAACATGCTAACACACTAAACAGAGTTGAACTTTCCTTCTACATCACAAGTGGTCTTCGCCTTCACGCTACAGGGTACGGGATATACATTGGCCCGCCCGACGCTTTGTCAAGACACCGAATACCCCAAGATCGAAGTGAACCCAGACGTCAGGATTGCTTGGCCGGGCATCTGCCAACCCTCGTTTCAACCCACCGCTAGAGGAAGCGGCAAACAAGGAAAGGAATACACACCCCAAGGCAACCCCAGGCCAAGATCGACATCGGCCTGCGAGTTTAGATCACGAAACCCAAGATCGACAACTCGTCCATACATTGGTGCAGATATTAATTCCTTGAGGTTCTTAATCCTTAGCATCAAATATTCCAGCAGCACGAATCTCGACACCTTCCGAGCTATTGCTCGCCGTGTAAGCCTTTCACACAGCAGAAAAATCGCGCTCGTTGGGACCGCAATGCACTCTTGGACCTAATCCCGTGTACGTCTTGTCACCGGAGGGCCTGCTTTCGCCGTTTGAGGACGAATTGGTAGGTGCTCACAATCATCAACCGCTGTACAGCAGGTAGTTTCCGTCCTCCAGCCATCCATGTAGTGTGAATAACGGAGAGCGTCAGGATCATTTTGCGGGTCGGTACAACCTCATTCGTCTAATATTAGCCGAGAACGATCTGGACTAGCAATTCCCGGTACAAACTATTATGGCCAGTACAATAGTGCGCCATTACTGGCTCTCCGGGCCTCACTGACCCCTTATCCATTGTTTGCCTTGAGATTCATATATGAGACTACGGCAAACAAAAAAATACTAATCAACCAAAGTACGAATCGCGATTTAGGCACACCACTCGAAAGAGGAGCATATCAGCTTTCTTTTG
>BSXT01001270.1:0-13519 GCA_030267785.1 Phytophthora fragariaefolia
GGTTGGAACGGCTCGCTCGGAGCCCCGAAGGTTATTGGTCTAGTGGAACGACTCGCTCGGAGCCCCGAAGGTTATTGGTTGGAACGGCTCGCTCGGAGCCCCGAAGGTTATTGGTCTAGTGGAACGACTCGCTCGGAGCCCCGAAGGTTATTGGTTGGAACGGCTCGCTCGGAGCCCCGAAGGTTATTGGTCTAGTGGAACGACTCGCTCGGAGCCCCGAAGGTTATTGGTTGGAACGGCTCGCTCGGAGCCCCGAAGGTTATTGGTCTAGTGGAACGACTCGCTCGGAGCCCCGAAGGTTATTGGTTGGAACGGCTCGCTCGGAGCCCCGAAGGTTATTGGTCTAGTGGAACGACTCGCTCGGAGCCCCGAAGGTTATTGGTTGGAACGGCTCGCTCGGAGCCCCGAAGGTTATTGGTCTAGTGGAACGACTCGCTCGGAGCCCCGAAGGTTATTGGTTGGAACGGCTCGCTCGGAGCCCCGAAGGTTATTGGTCTAGTGGAACGACTCGCTCGGAGCCCCGAAGGTTATTGGTTGGAACGGCTCGCTCGGAGCCCCGAAGGTTATTGGTCTAGTGGAACGACTCGCTCGGAGCCCCGAAGGTTATTGGTTGGAACGGCTCGCTCGGAGCCCCGAAGGTTATTGGTCTAGTGGAACGACTCGCTCGGAGCCCCGAAGGTTATTGGTTGGAACGGCTCGCTCGGAGCCCCGAAGGTTATTGGTCTAGTGGAACGACTCGCTCGGAGCCCCGAAGGTTATTGGTTGGAACGGCTCGCTCGGAGCCCCGAAGGTTATTGGTCTAGTGGAACGACTCGCTCGGAGCCCCGAAGGTTATTGGTTGGAACGGCTCGCTCGGAGCCCCAAAGGTGATTGGTCTAGTGGAACGGCTCACTCGGAGCCCCTGAAGTTTGAAGTTTGGAAGAGATGTCGGAAGTAGGAGAAGGTGATAGGTCCGGAGAACAAGGGACCGTGCAAGAAGAAGTGGCTCGACTGGAGGCTGAGCGGCTTCGCAGAACGAGTGGAACTGGTGCGCAGACGTCGACGGAGCAGCCGTCCTCGTCGGGCGATGCTAGTGGGACGGGTACGACGGCCAAGGTGACGAGCGCGGCCGGTCGTGAGTCCCTGCGCCAGGAGACGATGGGAGATCTCTGGGCGGATGAAGAAGAAGATGAGTGCAAGGACGCTGAGGAAGAGCGGGATGGTGACGATACTCGCACGGAGCACCGAGCGGAAGAGGGAAGGACGGTGCCCGGGGAGCAACGGGACGGTGACGCCGAAGATCTGGGAGGTGCTGCTCCGGGACCTATGTTCTACTGGTCGAGCCGCTTTGGGTACGACGACCCGGTGCCGATTGGCACGTCGTCCTCGCGGCCCTTCTACCAGGCCTACGTGAAGGAAGAGCCGAGAGAGGTGCCCTCGCGGAGTCCCAGCGGGTTCATCCCGATGTACACTGGCACGGAGAAGCGGCGTCCGAACCCTCCCATGTACGGGTGGAGCGTCGGTGCACAGCCTGGCACCTACGGCGAATGGAGCGCGACCGTGAAGACCGAGCCTAAGGCCAAGTTACCGGCCAAGAAGGAGCCGAGCAAGACGGCGACCTGGACCAGGAATTCAGTCCCTAGCTCGGGAACTGCGGCGAAGAAGCAACCTACGGGTCCCAGTGCGGCGAACCGTACCGTGGTGGCGCGCACCTCGGCCCGGAACGCGTACGACTTGTCATCAATGGTGTCGAACGTTATGAAGGTAGTGCCGGTGTTCTACTCGGACACGGCGACGATGGAAAAAGCTCGTGACTTCTGGGAGCTGTTCGAAGCTCACACGGCACATCTGCCGGATCAGTCACGGTTGTTAGTATTTCGCCAGAAGATCAAAGGGAGACCGGCGGAGCGGTGGTGGAATAACTCCACCATCAAGACTTTCGCGACGCTAAAGGTGCGGTTCCACAACCAGTCCTGAGTCGGACGGCCGATGAACTGTGTGAACGGCTACAGACTACGAAGCGTGAACGCGGCGAGTCCGTGGAGGAGTGGGGCGACCGTGTCTGATCTCTGCGACTCGCTGGACTACCCAAACCCGCAGATGAGGTACCAGTTATTCCGGCGCGGGCTGCGCAACAAGCGTATGCTGGCCACGCTTGATTCGGGTCCGGCGCGCGACATTCCCGAGGCCTGTGAGTGGCTGTTGGCCAAGGAAATGTCCCGTCCCATAGAAGAAGACGACGAGTTCCCAGAGGAGAAGAAGTCGGCGGGCACGAGCTCGAGCTCGGCGACTTCCAGCCAGACTGAGACGTCGACGAAGCTGGACAAGCTCGCGGAGACGATGTCCTCGTTCGTGGCCCTGTAACAACAGTGGCAGCAGCAGATGATGCGGAACCAGTGGCAACCACCGCGTTCGCCGAGAAATCGCATGCCGAATGTGTCGGGCACAACGTCCAGCCCCGGCGCGGGTGGTCACGCTTCGCCTGGGAACGGTCGACCCCGAGGAATTCGTATGGGAGCTGATTCACGGACGCAAGAAGGAGCTCCCGTGTGCGGGAGGTGTGGCTACGTGGGTCACTCGCGTGAATCCTGTCGACGCCAAGTGATGCAATGCAACCAGTGTGGTGAGGTCGGTCATATTGCGGTGGAATGCGAAGGTGGCCCCAGTCGTGGCCGTGCGGGCGGTCAAGTGCCCGTTGCTAGGACCGGTGGCCGAGGGGCCATAAGATGCAATTTCTGCAAGGAAGAGGGCCACATGATCGGTAGTTGCCCCGAAGTCGAAGCTTTACGATGTCTGGCTGTGATGCTACGACAGGGGGCGTCGCCTGCAGCTTCAACCCCATGACGAGGGCGGGAGGAAGGGGAGGAGAGACTCACTCCTTCCTCTTGTCTATCGAATGACTCGGGGAGCGGTGGTCGCGACCGTGATGAGGTGAAAGGGACGGTCTCGACGGTGAATGTGTGTATGAAGGCATCGGCGGAGCAGGACGGAACGGTACCTGCCGGGGATGAAGTTTCGTATGGGGAAAGCAAGTATGAAATCAAGAAAAAGGGAGTTAAATTTATTGTGGTTAGCACGGATAATGAAGGAGAGGATCTCGCAGTGAAGGTCGACGAGTTGGAACGTAAGGAGGTGTACGAGGACTTGGGCCTCTCGGCGATTGGCGCGAGCATCGAGTTGACGGACTGGGTCGTCTCAGCAGACGATTTGGAGGCTAGGGGAGGGGTGGAGCACGGACCGGTCGAGCTAGCGGCCGAACTGATTGATTCGCCGTGCGGGGAGGAGATCCCGGAAGAGACGTCGAGAGCTGTGTCGGTGGTGTCGCTCGTGGACGAGCCGGGCAAGGACCCCGTAATCGGAGAAGTGGCCCAGGAGGCGGAGGCGCCGCCGTATATATGGGGGACCGAAGACGTGTATACGGAGGAGGTGCCGGAGCCCTTCGCGGACGCGCCGCCGCCGTATGAGTGGGGAGACGATGCGTGCGACTTGTCGGACTGCCTGTTCTCGACTTGGACGGAGGAGGAAGCGGGACCAGTCGAGGCAGTAGCGAAGAACGGTACGGTCCCTTTGAAGACGACGACCGCCTCGAACTACGATCGACTGTTCTCGGATGAAGAGCTTATCGCGATGGAGAACGCTGGACCTGGACAGGAGGCTTCTGTTCTCGCCGGTGCGGACGTCATCTCCGAGCCCGAGGAGTATGACAAGGAGCTCGAAGACCGACTATACCCGCTGGACGAAGTGGAGCTTCTCAGGCGTGTCGCTAAGAATGTTGAAGCGCAGGCCGAGCCGTCCTCGGAGGAGCTGGCTCGAATTCTCGGGATCTCGTTGGAGGTACTGGAAAGAACGCGTCAGGCGTCCTCTGACCTGCACGGTTCGCCTGAGTATTGGCAGGGATGGTTCGAGGACATGCTCGACAAGTCAGAGGAAGTCAAGCGCGTGAACCGTGACTTCCGGAGCCCCGTGGCTAGCGTTGTCTACGGTCCGCCGTTGGAGGCTGCGATCTGCTCAAAGGAGCCTCCGCCTGCGAGCGGCGTCATGAGCGAGGGTGAAAGAGAATCCGTACCGACAAGGGATATCGCCGCTGAGGAGCGAGTAGTCGTCGAGTCAGTCGTGGCCGAGAACGTAGTACGTCCTCCGGATGATCCCGGGGGGACAGTCGCAGTAGCTGAAGCAGTGCCTGTTCTGAGTGAAGTACAAGGCGTGGATCCGAAGGTCGCGCGTGCGGTGGCACGACAGGCCGTTTTTCGCTTTTTGAAGGAGGCTAGAAGCTATGGTGACGGTAGGAGTGAGGCCAGTGGGCCTCCCTCGGAGGAAGGGGAAACGGTGAAGGTTCCTCCGCCGCGGGATAAGGTCCCTGAGTTTGATGAAGGACGGCTTCTGTGGCACGTCGACCGTGTCAAGGAGTTGATGGGTGTGATGGCTCGCTCTGGCGAGCGCCTGCGTTCCTGGATGAGGACCTATTTCGCTGATAACTCTCGGAGGTTCTGGCTGGAACTATGGAATCGTACGGGGCGGTCGAAGGCTCCTAGCGCTAGGCGTCGCCGCCGCCGTCACCCTAACAAAGTGGTTACTTTCGATTTCTCGTCGTTGTACTAGCCGTACGCCGAGGCGATCGGCGAAGTGGAGCTTTTTCCTGAACATGATGAGGACGCTTCACACTACATGGAGGTAGTAAGATGCGAACGTCCTGCCCGATCTCCGCTACCGAAGACCGGCCTAGTGGACGTTGTCACGGTGAACCTTCCTAATGGGTTTGGAGTCTATGATGATGATGGAGCGGAAGACTTAGTGTGTCGTGTCGTGGAGGATGGACGGAGGGTGGTGTGCGCCGTGGGCAACTTTGAGGCTCTTTCTAGTGGCTATATTGACTGTTTACCGTCTCAAATTCTAGCTGACACTTGTGCAACCCTAAGTCTAGTCGATCGCCGCGTGCTGAAGCGACTTGGACGGTCCTCTGAGCCGCTGGAACCTTACGAAGGTCTAGTGAGGAGCTCTTCGGGGCACAAGCTACGAACCCGAGGCTGGATCCGCCTTGCTCTCCGGCTTGGGTCGGAGGGGATCTCGCGAAGCTTGCTGGTGGCGGACAAGCTACACGTTGATGCTATTCTGGGCGTGGACGCTCTTGGCGCGTTCGGTGCCGTGATAGATGTGGCGGAACGCTCCCTGACGCTGAAGGGCTCTGGCGAGGTGCTACCGCTGGGCTTCACGGTGGTGCAGGAATAGTACATCACGGCGATGGCGACGTCCGTGCGACTCCCGCCACGAGGACAAGCTCTTGTGAGAACCCGAGTAGTAGGTGACGTGACTGAGAAGGCCGTCGTCCTAGTCGAAGGATCGCTGGGCCTGCCTCCATCATTGTGCGTGGCGCGGACTCTGTGTACGGTAGAGGACGGTCTGGTTGTTGTTGAGGTGTGCAATGCGTCTACTGATGAGTGTTGGATCCGGAGGGGGACGGTCGTGGCAAGCGCGTCTGTGATCCCTGCGTCGGCTTTCAATCCTGAAGCGACGACGACGGGAGGGACTATGACGACCGAAGACGAGCAGTCTGTCAAAGCGGGTGTTAAGTCCGTGTCTGAAGAGCGTGAGGAGGGCGTCGGCGAGAAGGTGAAGGCCTCGAAGCCTGACGCCCCACCTGACAAAGGAAGTGGAATGAAGGCCGATTTCTCCCAGTCCAAGCTGTCCTCCGAGCAGAAAGAGCTGTTCCAAACGGAGCTGGACTGCTTCCGCTCGCTGTTTGTAGAGTCCTCGAAGAAACCGGGGCGTACGGACCTGTTACAGTTCGAGATTGACACAGGCGACAGCTCGCCGATCCAACAGCCACCGTACCGTGTTTCGTTGACTGACGGAGAGATCATGGGGGCGGAAATTCAACAGTACCTGGAGTTGCACTTGATCCGTCCGTCGAACAGTCCTTGTGCCAGCCCCGTCCTGATGATTCGGAAACCTGACGGAGGGATACGGTTCTGCATCGATTACCGTAAGTTGAATTCAGTCACGGTGAAGGACTGCTACCCCATGCCGTTAATCGACGACGTTTTGGACGTACTGGGGGACGCTCAGCTGTTCTCGACTATGGACATCGCCTCCGGCTATTGGAACGTGCCTATGCACCCGGACAGCGTGTCCAAGACTGCGTTCACATGCAAGTACGGTCTGTACGAGTGGCTAGTGATGCCTTTCGGGCTCTGTAACGCTGTTCCTGCGTTTGAACGGTTGATGGATACCGTGCTAGTTGATCTAAAGTGGCGTATCTGCTTGGTTTATCTCGATGACTGTGTGATTTTCAGCAAGGACCTTCCTACCCACCTGGTGCGTGTCCGTCAAGTGCTGACTCGCTTTCAACAAGCCGGGTTCATGCTAAAGATGAAAAAGTGCCATTGGGGAAGGAGTCAAATTGCATTATTGGGTCATATCGTCACGCCTACGGGTATTCTACCTAATCCTGAAAAGGTGAAGGCTGCCCTGAATGTGAAGCGGCCAGTGGACATTCACGGTATACGTCATTGCTGGGCCTGACTAGCTATTTCCGTCGCTACATCCCAGGGTACGCTTCGATCTCGGCGCCCCTGGAACGCTTGAAGGTGAAGGACGCTCCATTCGAGTGGAATGAGGACTGTGAGGGCGCCTTCAGGCAGCTGAAGCGGGCTCTCATGAAGCCACCGATCCTGGTCTATCCGGACGGTCGAAAGCGGTTCAAGTTGTACGTTGACTCGTCACGGTATGCGGTTGGGGCGTGCCTCATGCAGGAAGCGGACGGCCGCGACCGAGTGGTAGCATATGTTAGCAAGTTGGTGACTGGGTCTCAAAAGAACTGGATCACGAAGCAGGATGGTATCTCGGAGATCGAGTGTTGGGGTGTCATTTGGGCGACTAGAAAGTTCCGATGTTATCTCGACAAGCGTGAGTTCGACCTATACACGGATCATCAGACCCTTACGTGGGTATTCAGCCCTGGCAACCGTACTACGAATAGTAAGCTGGCACGGTGGGCTATGGAACTATCTAGTTTGCAGTTTAAGGTACATCACAAACCTGGAGTTTCTATGGGTCATGTGGACGGTCTATTTAGGCTACCTGTGAACCCGGTGGCTGCTCTCTCGTTGCGTGACTTGCTGAACCCGGAAGACACGGTCGAGGACGTGCTTCCGACTTCAGTCGGGGAGCACGCAGGGGCCGAGGACGGCCGAAGCCTGGGAGGTGAGCGTGCCGACGGGCATGTCGACGACGAGTACCCTGATCGGCCTAATGAAGTCATGAGTGGTGATGCTGCGGGGAGCCCCCCTCGGACTCCTGTGGACCGGTTTGGTCTTGACTTCGATCAGTTCGTGCAGGCGCAGCAAGAGGTTCCGTGGGTGAAGGCACTAATTGCGTTCCTGCTGGACGGTGCTCTGCCCTTGGATCCTCTCCTTCGGACCACGATTGTGAAAATGAGGGCGCGATACGAGGTTCTGAACGGTATGCTTATGAGGAAGGTGCATTTACCCGCTCGGGTCGGACCTGCTCGGTCCTTGACCGTCCCGGTAGTGCCCTTACAGTATGTGGAGACCGCCCTCCACTACTGTGCTGTCTTCGCACTTGGGGTTGACCAAGACGCTCGAAAAGGTAAGGAGGCATGCTTTCTGGCCTGGCTGGAGGAGGGACGTCACGGAGTACGTTCGCGAGTGTGCGCGGTGTGGCAGCGGAAAGGGGTCGACACCGTGGCAGGCAGGCCAGATGCAGCGGATGCCTGTGGCGGATCTCACGGGTCCGTTCTCGATGCTCGTGGTGGACGCAGTGGGTCCGTTGCCGGTAACGGAGAGAGGGAACAAGTACATCCTCGTGTTTGTCGACTATTTCACGAGGTGGACGGAAGCGTTCGCGGTGATTCGCCTGGATTCAGTAACGTTTGTGGAGATAATGGTGAATGGAGTCGTGGCGCGGCACGGTGTGCCGTCACGACTGCTAAGTGACTATGGAAGAAACTTCACGTCGGAGATCGCGAAGTCCTTCTACCAGACGCTGGGAATTAAGAAGCTGTACGGTTCCGCGTACCATCCACAAACTCAAGGACTGGTAGAGCGCTTTAACGGCACGCTCATGGGCATGCTGAAAATGCACGTAAGCGAAGCTCAGACGGATTGGGATCTGTATTTACCGAGGGTATTATTCGCCTATCGAACGGCCTACCACGAGGCCCTGGGCGATTCGCCCTTCTTCTCTCTCTATGGGCGTGATCCAGTTTTACCGCTGGACGTCGCGTTCCTGAACCTGGGTAGGAAATGGAAGAGTAATGAGGTGGCAGTGTATCGCCGCAAACTCTACCGTACCTTGCGAGACTCCCGTCACTTAGTTGAGCATCAACTCCTAAAAGCTCAAGACCGACATGAGCAGCGACTGGGTGACCGCGTGGCGGTGCAGTATGAGATTGGGGATCCCGTCTGGGTTTATCAGCTTTTCAGGAAGAAGCGAGGCGAGTCAAGAACGAAGAAGTTGGCTTTCTCGTGGCACGGTCCGTACCGTGTCGTCGGCAAAATAGGCGAAAATGCATATCGAATCGACATTCCGGCTCACCCTGACAAGGTCGTCACGGTGAACGTAAACCGGTTGAAGAAGTTCCGTGGACGATGGACACGGCCCTACATAGACGAGGTGCCGGAGGGAGTTGTGGAGGACGGCGAAGAGGTCGAGGACGGTCCGCTGGAGGAAGCCGACTTACCGCCGTCCAGTTTCGCTGAACGGGTGACCATAGGCCGCGGGGATACGGCCCTCCTGGGGGTTTCTTCGCCGCTGCTGGAGATCGTTGCCAAAGGAGTGGTCGACCATGCTGTGGAATACTTGGTGCTTACTGCTAACTATAGAAGTCATTGGGTCCCTCGGGCCGACGTGATGCCCGAGTACGGTGAACTTGTGACGGCTTTTGAGCAAGCCGAGCGAAAGAAGCGGCTCCTGCCTGAGCTGCGACGGAGCTCTCGCTTGGAAGAGGCTAATGCTGAAGTGGAAGATGACGACCTGCTCATGGCCTAGCAGTGTCGGAAAAGGGGTACGCGAGGTCCGAGAGACGGTCACGTGTGAAGAAGATACGGTTCTTGGGACTCGAGAACGGACAGGTGGAGTTGGAACTATATGTTTGAATTTGAATTGATTAAATTGGCGGGACGCTGGCGATTTTAAAGAAAGAATACGTAAGCGACTAAGTGAAAGCGCCCCTAAGACGACTGCTGGGTTACTTGGACTTGGGGGAGGCCGGATCTTCTTCTTTGACGTAGTGTCGTCTTCCTCGTTGCCGGTGCTGTCCTTCTTGCCGTCCTCCATGGGCTCGTTGGCGACCGAGCTGCGATCGTCGTCATCTTCGTGGTCGGCCGAGTCGTCGTCGGGCAACTGATCGTCCAGCTCGTCTGGCTCGCCGTCTTCCTCTTCGTCCAGGTGCGGCGTCGGAGGCAACACGGTGAACATGTCTTCGTCGTCCTCGAAGTCGGAATAGTCGTCGCGCTGCTCCTTGTCCTCGTTGTATGCCTTCTGAGGCGGGAACGGTTGCTTACCCTTCCTGACGAGCGGCGTAAGTTTCTTGACGAGGGCTCGGATGCGGGCGTCTCCCAGCAAGAGCTTCCACGTGCCGGAACTCTTGTTGCCGACCCACGCAGAGTTGGGCGCACCGCAGCTGGTGACGTCGATGACGACGCGCGCGAGGGCTTCATCGCTGAGGCGGAGGTGCGTAGGCTTGGTCGGGTCCAGAGCCTTGGTCTGCTCCAAGAGCTCCGGGATGGACTGATATCCGTCCTCGTCCACGCGGTACGGGTCGAGAGCTCGGGCAATGACGGCATCGTAGCGGCCACGGTCGTTGCGATACAGCGTCGCCAGGTCCGTGAGCGCGGATGCGTCCGAGCCGCCCCTAGCGTTTGCCTTCGCCGCTGCTGAGCGACGCGCCGCCTTGCCGCCTAGCCACATGAGGTTGTCGTGAGTACCGTTCTCGAAGGCGTCCAGAAAGCCATAGTAGCCGAACGCGATAATGTTCAAGCTGAGGAAAGCAGTCGCGCCTGGCCGGCGTTCGACTTCTTCTTGCGTCGGGCTGTGCACTCGTCGGAGGGTGCATACAACGCGCAAGTAAAGAAGACGTCGCGCCACTGCATCCAGAAGCGCCAATGTGCCACATGCAGCTCGGGGTGCGCTGGCGGGTCGTACCACGCGCGTTGACCAACCCACGGGTACGCCACGCGCGGCGGAGTCTTGTCCCGGGCGTCCGCCTGCTTGATGATCTTAACAATGTCGCGACGGATGACGACTGGGCACTTGTCCGGCAACGGGAACTCGTACGCCTCCGTGCCGCCGTCGTCGTTAGCGTCCTCCTCGTCATCGACGTCGTCGTCGTCCTGGTCAGGGACCTTGGATTTGCGCTGTTTCTTGGATGGGGGCGCCTTGGACGCACTCCGAGTGGTTGCGCGCTTGGCGAGCGAGCGTGCGGGAGCCGCCGGGGCGGTGAACAAATCGTGCGCGGGAGCGACCACTACTTGCAGCGTGTCAGGCAGTGGAAGCAGAGTCACGGTCGCAGGCAACTCGACAGGACACGACGCGTCGTCGGCCAAGACGGCGACCGCGACGGTGTCCAAGGCATCCACGTTCGTGGAGCCACTGTTGGCGAAGAGAGCGGCGCGCAGGCGGGCGGAGAAGTCCACCTGGGCCCGGAGCTGGACGTCGGCATCGGCGTCTGCTCCCCGTGGTCGGCGCTCGAGGTGTGCGCGCAAGCGGCGCATGCCGGCCTCCTTGCTGCCATCGCGCGACTTGGTCATTGCGGAATATGGTGACTGGAGTTCCTCGGGGGTTTCGTCCTCTTCTCGGCGAAAGTCAAAATGAGGACGAATCCACAAAGTTGCCGTGACCCAGCAGATGCGTTCCGACTTGACTGTTGAGGTGTTTAACTGTCACTTCCCTTTCCTGGAATGGGGATGGTACGGTCAGGGTGCGTCGACCGAGTGATTGGATAAGTCGATTGAGGTTACCCATCACGGTTGGGGATGGTTGTGGATATGGACCCTGTCGACGACCGTGATGAGCACTTTGAGTTGTGGGCATTTCGTGTTCGACTCCGAGCCGGACATGGGGACCGTGTCTGAGGTTGTCGAATGGTACCTGTGGCAATCGCTGACCCTGTGGAAATTCGGGTGGTGGCTGATATGCAACCACTGGCCGACCGTGTTGATGCTGCTAGTTGGTGCGGTGGGCGGCGTTATCACGAGCCCCCTGTGGGGTATTACTGGGCGGTTAATCGGAACCGTGTTCGGTTTCGTTTTCAAGTGGATGACGCTGTTGAAAGTGTGTGTGCGGAGATACCGTCGATTCGTGAATGGTCCCTCCGTTCTAGGTCGACCTTCAGCAGAGCGCCGCTGGAAAGCGTTTGAGGCTTTATGGGCTACGCCCATGGTTGTGCTCGAGGCTCGCGGCGAGCACGAGAAGGGCCTGGGACGATTGATGTAGAAGTGGCTGGAGGCGTATCACGACCTGTGGTGCGTGTCCCTACCTAACGTGGTGGAATTGAGTTATAAGTCGACCTTGAAATACTGGCTGGACTCGAGGGCCGAGTGCCGTCGCACAGCTGACCGTGCGCGATGCGTGAGGCGTGGGCTGTGGGCGTTCCTGTCCTTGTCGGCATACGCCATGTTTTACACGGTCGGCTACGTCTATGACCTCGTCGAGGCGGGTGTCAAGGAGCCGTGGGTGTGGGCTTGTTGCTCCTAGCTATGAACTACATGTTCGCGGACGGGGGGAGGGGTTGCTACGGACGGCGGGCTGAGCCCCGATGCGGACGTAATGCAGTGAGTTGCGTGGTGATGGCGATTGGAGTCGCTAGCCGCTTGCTTAAGCGCTACGAGGTGTCGTCCGGAGGACGGTCGCCGATCAAGATGGCGGAAGACTGCTACGCTGACTGGAGTCGTGACATCGAAGAGCTGCAGCAAGCCGAGCGTCTAAGTGAGGCGTTCTGGCGAGCTGATGGGTGTGTCGGCAAGCCGAAGCCTGTTCGTACTCTGAGTGGGCTGCGTGCGCAGCAACGCGCTCTGCAGGCTAAGATGAAGGCAAGCAAGGAGGAGAAAGCTGCTCGACGAGGGCGTCGAGTTTAAGTCGGGGAGGATGTCCCGAGTGAGAGCGGTGGCCACCGTCTCGGGTACGGTTACGACCGTCCCCCGGTTGCCGGTCAAGCGACGTGTGAGCTGCTACTCGAAGAACAGCTATCCGAAGATGAGCTGACCGAGCAGTCATCGGACTTTAACGAGGATTAGTTGGCGGCGCGCCAGTTGCGTGAGCGAGAAGTTACGATGGAAGCGGTGGCGTGTTCCGCGAGTGGGCAGTGACGTGAGATCGCAGGTTGGAAGTCACGAGCGCGACGAGGCTCGAGGCGTGAGCCTTGACGAGAGCTAAGGGCGGAGGGGTGACTGAGAGAGAGAATGAGTTCGAGGGCGACGGCATGCCGACGCTCATGTTGAAGAGAGGCAAGAGAGAGCGCGGAGCGGAGCGCTCCGTGCCTGGTAAGTTGGTCAGTCGTGAATTCGCCGTGGAAACAACAAGTCGAATCTTTGCATTTAACTCTGTTGTATTCTTTGTTAACTACTATCCGTACCGTTCTACTTCGTTCTCGCAGCGGCAGCCGTCTCTTGCAGGGCAGCTCGCGACACAAGAGCAAGAAACGTCAGCAGGAACCAAGTGAACAAGAAGACGAACGAAAGCGCTGACGGACGTCGGTGGCTCACCTTCACGCTACATGGTTCGCGTGGTACGCGCAGCAGCCACGCTGGATGGCAGCCGCGCCGAAGAGACAGCGGTCGAACGCTAAGCAGCTCGTCGCCTTGATGAAGCTGTTCGTCGCTGACGAATTGAAGCTGGACCCATGCACTGCCGAGTATCGCGATCAAGTCTTGGCGCTCGGGATGAAGGCGGAGGAAGCCGTGCTAGCGTTCGTCAACGTGCGCAAGATCAAGTCGCGCGGCCCCACAGCTATCCGCAAGTGTGACAGGGTACGAGGTACCGTTACTAGCGAACACTGTAGTTGCAGGAGGAAGCTTTAATAATAAAACCAAGTGTCGGGTTCGGGGTGAAATCAACTCTGTTTATTTTTGGGACGGAGGCGGCGGCCATCCGTCTTCTTGTGAACCACTCAAATCCAAGTCGATGCCTGATTGGCTGAAAGGGTTCTGGCTCCCCACTTTCATCCAATCCGGCAATGACGACGGAACACACGCTAGCCGTGTGCCCGTACCTACTTTTGTGTATGTATCCATATGTAACCTACCTACTTATGTAACTCTCTGTATCAGCCCGTCACATCACCCCCCTCTCAAAGTTGCACGCACCCACGTTGAGTGCAATCGCAGCACGAAAGTGATTGAGAGAGCGAGTTGGGCAACGGTCGCACGCAGTGGAGACACTGCGTGCTCATTCCGCAGAACACCATGTCGTCGACAAGCGAGTCCGGCGCCGGGAGCGCCGGACCTTCGGCGTACCACGTCATGGAGAAGGACTTGAAGCCGTGGGAGCTGTACGACCTGAGCGGCGCCGAGGGACCGGAGAACTT
>BSXT01001271.1:0-12396 GCA_030267785.1 Phytophthora fragariaefolia
ACGGTAAACACGATAGACACGACATACACGATCGACATGGCAGTCACGATATACACTGTGAACACGATAGACGGTAGTCACAATACAAACGATAGACGCGATTAACACGATAGGCACGGTAGACGGCTAAGTGACAATATATGTGATAGACACCGTGTATGTGTGTACGTAAAATATAAATAAAACAAAACCCCAACAACAGCCCACCTCCGCTTCGCTCCGGTGGGCTACCCAGTAGTGGAGGGAGCTGGAACAGCGACCGAAACGGGTTGGGACCCAACTTACACCACAGCAGACTTCGCCCGTCGAAGCGAAGCGGAGGCGGGTCAGCCCAGTAGTGGAGCGAGCTGGCACAACGAGCGCAACGGATTGGGACCCAACCTACACCTGCCGCCGCGAAGCGGCGGCGCCCGGCTAGTCTATCCTTCAACTAACAGAGTCTGGACTTTGTTTGTCTGCTGTCCGTCCGGTTCCTTTCCTGCGGCATTGGGCTGCGCTGTCGCATATCTCGGGGGGGGCAGTCGGTGCGCGTTTCTGTGGCGAAGTGGTTCCGCGAAATTTTGATATCGCGTGGTCCTCTTGCACACGGCGCCCGAACTGCCGACTAACGGAGGTGGTACTCCGATCTTCCATGAAAAATGTTGATCCTCACCTTGTGTACCCGTCGGTGGGCTGGATCGCCCTTCGGGTGATCTGAGAAGACGCGCTAGGTTAGAGGCTTGGAATGCCTGGCGGGCAGCGGGAACTCAGACAGCAGCGGGGATATTTCTACTCGCTGCGCCAATGTATGGTTGAGTCGTCGATCTTGGGTTCCTTGGATCTGGACTCGTAGGCCGATGTCAATCTTGGCCTGGGGTTGCCTTGGGTGTGTGTATTCCTTTCCTTGCTTGCCGCTTCCTCTAGCGGTGGGTTGAAACGAGAGCTGACAGACGCCAGGCCAAGCAATCTCGGCGTCTGGGTTCACTTCGATCTTGGAGTATTCGATGTCTTGACGAAGCGTCGGGCGGGCCAATATGTATCCCGTACCCGGTAGCGTGAAGGCGAAGACCACTTGTGATGTAGAAGGAAAATTCAACTCTGTTTTAGTGTGTTAGTATGTTCCTAGATCTGACCATATTAACCCCCTGCGCCACGCGTCCTAGTGCGCCATTACTGGCTCTCCAGGCCTCACTGACCCTTTATTCCTTGTTTGCGTCATCAGTGGGACTGAGATCTGATGCTTATCTTTAAGATCGGCGTCATCCCTGTCAAGATTGATATCGTCGATCTGCATCAAAACTGCCGGGAATCGGGCCGTCGCCACTGGAACATCACTTTAGTGACTTGGGTACTACTCCGCGGTAATACATTTCTCGTCCCAGGCTGATGGGTCTAGATCGAAGGCGAAATTTCCGATACCGCTCCACCACAACCGTCCCCTGCACAAGCGAACACTGCACAACGGCGGTCGCTTGTTGCACCATTTGCCGTTTTCCTGTCATCTGATCAAGTCCCACTCAAGCCATAGACGCGCGTCGCAGTTCTTCACAAGAGGCTGCAGACCAGGATCGTCACCCTTCGTCCCCTTCCTCAGCTTCTTCGAGTCACGCTACACGACCTTCAGCTGGATCGCAATTGTCCGGTTTGCGCTAGTGCCGTCCCCTGACCTTTTCGATTTCTCAGAGCAACTTCGATCCCGTAGGGGCGGATAGACTCATTATGGCGGTCAGCCCGGCTTTGGATCGCTTTCGTAGCCGTTCGTTGACTGCTTCTCTCGCTTGCTGATAATGGCGTTGAACATGGTATCACCAGCGTCGCGGCTCGCGATCTCGACGGCGTGTTGACCCAAGGGGAATCATAGCTTCTAACGTAGTGCGTGGATCTCATCCATGCATCAAATAAAAGGGCGTATCTCCTCGTACCCGATCTTGAGCCGTATTTAGAGCGAACGTCAGTCGTTCCGCATATTCGTCCCAGTCGCGTTGGTTGATATCCGACACATACATTTATACGAACCGAGTCAATGTTTGTACCATACGTTCTGCTGTACCGTTGGCTTGAGGTCGGTAGGCCATTGTCGCGCGTTGCTTTTGTTCGACGATCTTGTTGAACGATCTGAAGAAGTCAGCCATAAATCCCGGTTCTCGATCATGCCGAATCACCTCATGACACCAAATCGACAGAACACACATTCTTCATAGTTCTCGGCTATAGTTTGGGCAGTCCGGGACGCACTAGCTTTTGCGGTAACGTAGCCAGTAAATAGATCGATCCAGATCAACAGCTCGGTATTGCCTTTGTAGGACTTAGGCAGAGATGGGATATGGTCCATAGCAATGATTTGCAACGGGTAGGTCGCCTGGAGATTACCAGGCGACTCCCCTTTCATGGTAGGTCTTCCTTTCCCCGTCTCGCATTCCACACACTGACCGACATATTGCTGTACGCTTCTGTACAGGCCCCTCCAGTGAAAGTGGGCCCTTATTCGTTGGTACGTTCGTCCGATACCCTGGTGTCCTCCTTCAAGGCTGCTATGGTGAAGGACATCTTCTTGGAGCGTTTCTGGAATCACGAGTCTGGTCACAAGATCGCTGTCTTCGCAGGACTGCTTCGAAGGTGGACAATAGAACAATAATCCGACCTCATCTATTTCGTAATCTTCCGCGATCTTGGCACATGACTTGGCTTCTGTCGATGTAAGTTCATGTACGTCCACAGTCAGATATTTCTTAAGATCGACGATCCACTTTTCTTCGTCTTGATCCCGGCCTATTCGTTCCATTCGCATCCTCTGCACCAGCGGTTCTTGCAGCACTTCCCAGCCACGTCGTTGTCGTGACCTAGTGGTTGCAGCGATCTTGACTACTGATATCTGAGACTGGCTAGTAGTTCAGCGAGTCGATTGAGCGTTGTTAGATCGTCGATATCAATCTGGGAGATAACCTGCTCGCCCGCTTCCCGTTGTAAAGCCGCACTTGCTAATTTGTCCGCACTCTGATTCCAGTCTCGTTTTACATGCAAGAACTCGTGATCTGGCCAAGCTCCAAGCTTATCCATAGCTTTTGCCGCAACAATTTCAGGCTCGGGGCCTTACATTCGATTCCCCCCCCGCATTTGTCGTATTACCAGGTTAGAGTCTCCACAGATAATCAGTCTATTGTGATCCACATGTTGTTTTGCCAGTAGATCGAAACACAGGAGAAGACCATGGTACTCCGCTTCATTTACCGTGAGATTGGCCTTATATTCGGAAGCACCTGAGATCACCGTCCAATCAGGTACGCTCCACACAATTGCGCTGAAGGCCCCACCGCAGCGCTTAACACGCGAAGACCCATCGAAACTTACTACCAGGAGTTCTTCATCGGATTCTACCGTAGGAGGGGGCATCGAGATGACTTGTCTAGGTTGCTTCCTGGGCGCGATAGACGTCAAGATCGAGTCCACAGTTTCCCGGGGCGTGATGCTTGCGGCGATCACGCCTAAGATCTCGTCTTCCCCTTTCGTACACTTTACGATTTCCAGCGTCCAGTTTGAGACCAATGCAGCCCCCCTTCCCAAACGTCCTTTCAGCCCGGAGGAATTTAGCATCCATGCTAGTGTCGAGTGACGGGTTAGAACCTTGATCGATCTTGTCACTAGTTGCGTGTAGCACACATCCAACACCCTGAGCAGTGCTAATACTTCTTTGTCCACGACACCATAGTTGAACTCGTTGGGCCTCAGCGTTCGACTGGTGAATGTCACGGGTTTATATACTCCCTCGTGTTCTTGCACGAGAGCAGCTGAGATCGCACATTTGCTAGCATACAAGATCACCATCGGTCGTTTATCTGGATCGAAGTGTGTCAGAATGGGTGCATTGACGATCTTGTCCTTCAACACGACGAAGGCTTTGGTGGCCCGAGGCCACTTATCTCGTTGATTTTGGTCGTCACTTTCCAGCCTAGGCTTAGCTTGTCCACTCGCTTCGAAGAAGTCGATCTCTCGCAGTTCATACAAGATCGAAGCATAGATCGCAAAATCTTTGATGAATCTACTGTAATAGTTGAGGCTACCCAGGAATGACTGCATCGGCCTTAATGTTGTTGGGAAGGGTAGATCGACAAGTGATGATAAATCCTTAGGCCGAGCCTCCATCCCTCCAGCTGAGATCCTATGCCCGAGATAATCCACTTTCTTTAGGCCCCAGAAGCTTTTTGCTACGCTAATCGACAAATTCCACTCAATCCAGGCGTCTAAGAGTTTATCCACACGCTAGCACAGCATATCCCATGATCCCGCCGTCACTAAGATGTCGTCGATATAAGATCGACGACCGAGGACGGAGGATTCTTTATCCGTATCGGGTTCGCCATCCTGATATAGATCGATGGGGCGTTGTCGATCTTGATCTCCCGCATTTCTTGCCTGATGATCTTGACATTTAGTGATATTCAGGAAACCGTATAGCGCGTTATCTAACAACCGCTGATAAATTTGAGGTGTATTCTTTAGTCCAAAGGGCATACGATTCCACTCAAATAATCCAAAGGGTGTGATAACTGCCGAGTTCGCACGGGCCCGATCTGTCATGGCCACCACCCAGAATCCACTCGACATATCTAGGGAACAATACCAAAGAACTTTGTCAAGATCGTCAAGTAGATCGTTGATCAGTGGCATAGGGTACACCATCAGCCTAGTCAGACTGTTGACCAGCCGATAATCAATACATAGGCGGATGTCAATCCCATTCTTCTTGATAATCACCACAATTGGAGATGCCCAGGGTGAAGTCGAATGTTGAATGATCTTGGCAGACAGTAACCCCTTGATCAACTGAAACAATTTCTCGTCGATGTCGCAAGGTGCGGCAAGTGCCAATGCCCAAGCGAATTCGACCACCCAGGCTACTTCAACTGGAGGACAAGACACACTGTCCATGCAACAACTGTTGTTGTATCTTACTCGACAACAACAGCAATATCAAGCCCAAATACAAGCTCAAACGCAAGTCCAAATGCAACAGGCTAATGAGCGCTTCGAGTTTCTCGAAGCATCAAGAGGCGAGCAGAAGAGGAAGGATCCTCCTGTGTATGAGGGAAGATTCGGCGAAGAATTGAACTATGGATCTTCGCAACGGAACAATACTACGCAAACAAGCGTCACTTGATGGCAGCAGAGTCGTCAGACTTTGGGACGCTTATCTCGAGCAATTTGGGCAAGTCCGTATTGAATTGGTATCGTGCCTTTATCGCGTACTGCGAGCGCATGAACGTGCACAAGACATGGGCACTGTTCAAAAGTCAATTGCGTACTCGCTTCAGGCACAAGGATTTCGAGTATGATCTTCGAGAACGGATATTTTGCTTAAAGCAAAAGGAAACTATCGACGAGTACGTCTCTAAGTTCCAGGACTCGTTGTCCCAAACTGAATTAGAAATCAGTAAACTAGAGAAGCGGTTCTTTTTTCAGAATGGATTGCGGGAAGAGACTGCAAAGAAGATCAAGGAAGAGAGTCCGAATACTCTCCAGGAGGCCATTGAGATTGCCTCCAACTTCGAGTTTGCCCATTACTCGGGTATGTTCAGTCCAAGTCGTTCAAGCCAGTACCAACGGAATCAGGTCATCGTGCGAACAAGTCGCGACCCCATAAAGCAAAACGCTTCGAAAAGAAGAACGATACGAACGACGACTGGACCAAAACAGCAGCATGTAAGAACTGTGGCGTTGTTGGCCACATATCCCCACAATGTAAGGCACCTAAACGAAAGGAAGCCAATCCTTACATTAGTGGCGCGCTGTATGCTATCCTCGAGGCAGAAGCTCAAGCTTTCAAAGACGTTGGTCAAGAGAGACCCGTCACCGTCTTTATCGACAATGGATGTAGCCTCAATGGCGTGTCCGAAGAGTACTTGAGCTGGAAGTGACCGAGGGTGAAATGATGCAAGTTGACCTGGGTTACGATCAGGTTGTTCACCGTCCCCGTCGAACCGTGCACATAAATCTGCAAATACCTGGTTTCCCTTTGACATCGGGAATATTCCAAGTCATGCCTGTTCCAGAGAACAAAGATGTTATCATCGGCATGATGTGGCTCCGCGAGCAGAATCCGGATATGGACTGGGGTACAGGACGCATGACACATCGCATCAACACGGAACACCTCGAAGAGGTTCAACTACGACTGCCGAAACAACGTCCAGCCAGACGGGTTGCTGGACGACGCAGTGCTCGTGTGGAACCGATCCGGGAGATTTTCAACTACTACCGGCAGCAAGACCACCATGGTCGTCATGAAACGACGCGACTTATTTCTTCTCAGCAGTTTTTGAGAATGTTGCGTCACGACAAAGACATCGAAGCCGTCTTTGTCATTAATCCGCATGACTCAGAGAAGGCTGAACGCTTTAAGAGTCAAGGATGGGAAACTCTCAAGGGCAATCCAGCGCATTTAACACTACGCAAGTACGCAAACACTGTGTTTCGTACGGAGCTCCCGAATGAGACACCTCCCGTACGGGAGGGTATTGAGCACGAAATTTTGCTCAAGCCTGGCACCAAGCCGATCTCCGTAAAACTGTGGCGCCAGAGCCCTGAACAACGCACGACAATTCAAGAATTGAACACAGAGATGGTTCAAGCTGGCATTATTCGACCCAGCACGCCGGCGTTTTCGGCGCCAACCTTCTGTGTCAAGAAGCCGATCGGCTAGCGCATTGTGCATGACTATCGTCAACTGAATCTAGCGACGATATTACCGGCTATTCCAATGCCGCGTAAGGAAGATACCTTTGATGCCATGTCGACTAGCCATTGGTTTTCATGCATGGACCTACTTTGGGGTTATTACCAGGTTAAGCTACGTGAATCTGATATTCTGTTTACCGCTTTTCGACCCCTGATGGTCTGTTTGAGTATCTCGTCACTCCCATGGGACTCAGCGGTAGTCCCGGGACATTTAATCGTCTTTTACAAAAAGTCTTTAAGGACTTGGGAGACGTGATGATGCTCTATTTTGATGACATCTACGTATTCACGCAGAGTGAAGATGTCGCAGATCATGTTGAAGCTTTGGACCGTGTGCTCAAGCGGTGTGAAGAACAACAACTTTACGTCAAGTTGTCGAAGTACCAGTTCTGGGTGGATGAGATTCCGTGCCTAGGAGACTTCGTCGGACGAAAAGGCGTCCAAATGGATCCTGGTAAGATGAAGATCATCGCAGAATGGCCAGTCCCCAAGACAAAGAAGCAAATGGAAAGCTTCTTAGGCACTACAGTTTATGTGTCAAGATTCTGCAAGGACTTCGCACAATTTGCAGGACCACTTCACGACAGTATCAAGGGTAAACGTCCTCGAGACGCTATCGAGCTCTCGGACGGTCAGCTAAGAGGCTTCAACGAACTCAAAAATCGTCTGACGTCTCCACCAGTGCTCAGTCTGCCGGACGTTTCCAAATCTTTTGGTATCCGAATGGACGCCTCGAACTTCGCAATCGGGTGAGTCTTGTTTCAAAAGGAGGGAGAGCTAGAGTATCCGATTGCTTTTAATGGTCGGAAGATGAAGCCAGCCGAGCTGAACTATCCTGTTCGTGAGCAAGAGCTACTTGCAATCATGCATGCTCTGAGAGTATGGCGTGTGTATCTTCTTGATCGACCATTCACGGTCGAAACGGATCACAAGAGTATTGAAATGATCCTGACACAGAAGACGACAAACCACAGAGTGGCTCGATGGTTCAATGAGCTTGCTGAGTTTCAGCCTTTGTTCAAGTGGATTCCCGGAGAAACCAACACCGTAGCCGACGCATTGTCGCGAAACCCGGGCTTCGAGCGGAAAACTGCTCAAGTATGCTTGCAAGAGCTACTGGATGCAACAAGGAATCGCGAGATCGTGGCGACGATCAGAACGAACAAAGTGACAGTGACTCAAACCGCGAAGACACTGTATTCGTGGAAAAAAACCTACAGTAGATCTTCAGGAAGCTGAAGCAAGGAGAGGATGTGCCAAAATACTCCTTGCAAGATGGTATCTTATACTACCAAACTGGGGAATACGAAACGCCACGACTGTATATCCCCGATGACGAAGATCTGAAGAATCGCGTCATCTGCGAGAACCATGATGCGGTATCCGCAGGTCATCCTGGTTTCTACAAGACCTACTTGGCAGTACGTGAAAAATACCTCTTGCCCAAGATGATGAAGGATATTCAGCGCTATGGAAACACGTGTGAAATGTGTCAGCGCAACAAGACGAGACAAACGAAGCCGCCGGGACTACTTCAGCCGTTGAATATCCCTAAGGGTAGGTGGACAGATATATCCATGGACTTTGTGGTATCATTGCCTGTCAGTACCAATGGTAATAATGTCATCATGGTCATCGTTGACCGACTGACAAAGCGAGCAAAGTTCATTGCAATGAAGACAATAGACACAACTACGGACATCGCCGATGTGTTCATGAAGAACTATGTGAAGGATCATGCCTTACCCAAAACCATGGTATCCGATCGAGATACCAAGTTTACGTCCAAGCTATGGCAGAGTATTGTGAAGGTGTTGGGAACGCAGCACAACCTGTCATCTGCATTTAGACCGCAAACGGACGGACAAACGGAACGAACGAATCGTTTCATTGGAGACTATCTCCGAGGTGTCATTAATCCAGCTCAAAATGACTGGGATGATTATCTCCATTTGGCAGAATTTGCCTACAGTCGACGCGTACACTCCACTATTGGAATGTCACCTTTTGAAGCGGATCTTGGATATGTGCCTTACATGCCAGACGATGTGGCATCGGATCCGGAATTTAAAAAGTTGGAGAAGTCAGCACGTGAGTTCTTGCTTCGTCAAGAAACTCGGCTCAAGGTCGCGCACGACCGTATGAGTGAGGCGCAGGAGCGTATGAAGTATTACAACGACAAGAACAGACTTGTCCAGAACTTAGAAGTGAATGACATGGTACTACTATATGGAAAAAATAGATATCCGTCACAAAGGGTATGCCCAATCGAAGAAGCTTGCTCCACGTTACATTGGACCATTTCCAGTGTTAAAGAAGATTTCGAAGGATTCCTATGATTTAGGAATATCGAAAAGGTTGAAGTTGCATCCAGTGCTACATACATCACTGCTGAAACCGTATCGCAAGGACCCAAAGCGATGGCAGCAAGTGAACAAGGTCGTATTAGCCGATGGAACTGAAGGACAACTCGTTGAGGCCGTGATCGGTCATCGGAAGTACAAAGGAAAGCCGCAGTACAAGATATGGTGGCTAGGCGAATCGAAAGCCGAAGCAACCTGAGAGCCAGTGGAGAATCTGAATCAGATACCCGGACTCATTGACCTCTATTAGAAGGCGAAGAAGCGATCAAGCCCATTTTCAGAGTAGGCGTCTTCTCGAAGGGAGGTCATGTGACGTAGTCGATGTCATCGGCATGGATTGCCGCAACCTTCAACTACGTATTTTTGCATAAGAAAAATTACATGCATATCTACCAATAATTCTTGTGGCTCAAAAGGGACAAGGATAAAACCGAAGATAAGAAGATACATATTGATTGGTTAATAATCATCCAGGATCTGCTGGTATCCAGGTGGGGATCTGGATTCTCGATCGTAATTAAGCCAACTACAACTACGTAGAGGGGCCAAACAATATTATTGGTAGATCAGATAGCAACTGGGGTTAGAGAATGATAAGCTTTAGGATAGGGCACTTGATAGTTCAACTAGCGTCTCTGAGCCACTCGTTGGCCACCGCGCGTCCGTAAAAGCCTGGTGCTAAATCTCAATCACTTCTCAATTTGCCTTCAAGCAACAAGCAACTCCTCCTCTTCCTCGACCTCTCCCGCAGGTCAAGGACCCCGCCAGCAGCCTCGACCTTGGACCCGCCGACCCAGCCAAGCTTCCTCCTCCGCTACGTGACAAATCATATATGCGATCGAGGAAGGATAATCTTATCAACACAATTCGCTCGAATGCGAGGGTGAGCAAGCGAGAATATGACTTCATTTTCCTAGATAAATGTAATACCCACAGTGTCACGTGACCAAATCGTTTAGGTCACGTGACCTATTTCCTCTTTTTATATGTGACCTGTATCTCCGTCTGACCTGCTGTAGGTCTTACCCTGGACGTCTCATAGAGCCATGATCCGAAGCAACATTTAGGTGAATGTGTTGCGACTGGACTTGTGGTTATTCCACGCCACCGCGGACGTGTTAGCTATAAAAATTGCACAAGCGTTTCCGGTTCATCGTCCGAGCACTTCCAATCGGGACCCCACACCAGAGATGCAAATACAGCGCTCATCTGCTCGCGTACGTTGATGCAGAAGGTGCTGTCTCCTGTCTCATTGCAGCAAGAAATCAGCTCTTGTTCCTCTGTAGTGAATTTTATCTGCAACAACTCTCTCCTTGCAGGGAAGAGAGCACAAAGTCCTTGATCACTTGCGTCCATCTGAATTTGGTAATGCGGTTCGTGACGGCATGTGAATCGAGCAAGTGGGATGGCGTTTAGTCTACCAATTCGGATGATGAGTTTGAACCACCGCAGGCCAGCCTTGGCTGAATCGGACACCTTGATATATCCGAACCGTGGTGCAATGCACGCCAAAGCGGCAACCCTATGATAGAACGGAGACGCAGCCCAGATACAAGTTACCACATGACGGAGACTACCTAGAAGTTTTTGCAATTCTGTTCGTCTGGTCTTGGTACGGTCCATGATGGTGTGAAGCAGTAACAGCGCTTTTTCCACTTTTGCGGCAGCATCAAGACAGTTTGTGCCAGTCTATCCCAATCTAGGCCTAATGCCCGACCCGTTTGGAACGAACTTGAGGGTTTTTCCTAGTTGCATGCATCGGGGCCCAGTATTGTCATCATCGCCGTCCGAAGTGCAAGTTCAGCTTCGGTCAATCAGGACCCAACGTTGGGCTCAATAGTGACGTGATCGTCGCACCACGCCTTCGCATCGAAGTTCCCCTTCGCTGCAAGGAGCTGTAGTGCCCAAACCGGAGCTGAACTGGTATACAGATGGCCAACAGCTGCTCCCGCTATCAGTACGCGAAAGGTGAGTTCTTCCAGCCAAACGGACATCATAGATCCACAACTAAGACACCCAATTCAGGTATTGTACCGGCAAAGCGCCCGGCGTGATCAGCAGATTGCGAAATGCTCCGTTGCCGTCCCCGGTCATCATTCGCTATATCGTAGGGAATGGTTCCGCTACATCTATGACTATGTTGGCCAGGGCATCGAGCCAACATCAACCTCGTGACACGGTGTTGTCGTTCACCAACTTGCCATGCGGGCAGGAGAGCTCGTGAATGATTCGGGCATAAAAGGAGAGGTCCGCATCTCCGTTTTGGACTGCTCCAAAGAGACTGCATGTGACGTTGCGTAATAGCGGGAGCAGCTCAATGTCTAGGATTAGATATCGGTTCGAGTCTAGACCTTTTCGTAATTGTTTGACGATGACATTGAGGGCACGTTTTGCAGATCCATGATTTGGAGGTGCTGCGGGCTGCGGTTTGAATGACGGTTTCCAAGAAGGAATAACAGCATGACGAATGATGTGCTGCCAACGCATGCGATAGCGGAAATTGTTCCAGGCTGCCGAGCATTTGGGTACCTCCAGAGCTTTATTCGATCGAGAGTCACTGGTTGATTCACCACGAAGCAGGTGAACAAACTCCGGTAGCTGCATTCCGGTACGGCGGATAAATTCGCTCAACACGTTTTGCTTCTGATGGTCCAGTAAATATTTTACATGTCCATTGTACATGACCGACGTAGGTGTGTGTCCCGGTGGCCGAAGTCCTTGTGGCCGCAGCGAACCGTTTAGAATGGAGGTGCTGCCTTCCTGATGCAATTGTGTCAATCGTTGACGAACAACCCACGAATTCTTAACGCGTGTTTGTGACCGAAGATGAACTTGCTGTAAGGTCTCGAAGCAGGGCTCCCGTTTAATACATAATGCAATACATTAATGTGCATTAATACCCTGCATAATGTATGGAGGCCTCTCGCCAACATTGTATGCATTATGTATGGCTCTACATTTTACGTGAACATTATTAATGTGGTAGAATCTATCGTTGGTTTGCATGGACTACCTTCTTTCCGGCCCTCACCCAGCAAGACACTACGGCGGTTGCTTTCCGACCCGTCCGTCGACCTAGGCGAGTTACCTCACTCTACCACCGGGACGGAGTGACCCACAAAGGCCTCCGATGCATACTATCAAATCTCAAGGAATTACTGCGTTTTGTTCTCCCTATTTACGCAGATCTTTAATGTCGAATCTCTCGTCAGGCGACCCACAAGCTCTTCAATATCGACATCCAGTAACTCAACAAACGAAAGCTTTGCCTCTTCGGTGGTCAATAAGGCTCGCCTCCAGTCGAAGAAGAGCAGATATGTTC
>BSXT01001272.1:0-10941 GCA_030267785.1 Phytophthora fragariaefolia
GTGGGATAGCGTGAAAACGCGAACCTAAGTGCATCCGAACCCTCGCTCGTGGTTCGTGGTGCACATTTGAGGGTACACCTACCTAACCGACAGTGCACAGAGGCATCGTCCAGCCCGGTGTAAGGGATCGGATCTGGTCTTCAGATTTTATCCCAACAAAGTTCAACCGACCTTTCGGGGAAGGGAGAGTCTTGTTGGTAGGGCTCGTTCCTATACGGAACGGGGACTTTCGTCGTGATCCTACACGACAACTGGTGCCGCGACGCGGGACTGGTGTAACCTATTGTTTGTTGTTTGGTCTGTGTAGGTGCTACCCTAACGAGCTTTGGAGAAAAGAAACAAGAAGAAAACAAGAAGAAACACGAAAATGGCTAAAGGATCCTCAGCGGTACCAGCTACGCCGATGAAATCGGGACGAATCGAGATGGAAGGAGGTCCAACCCCCCAAACTGGGAACAGATGACGCCTTTCACCTATCTCCGAGAGGTCGGTGAGTTTGGATGAGTCGGCAGGAGGAATTTCCGAAGCCAAGGATGAAGAAGCGAATGAGTACGAGGACTCAGAGGCGGATGGATACGTTTTTGGCGATGATCCGGATGCCTCGGACGAGGCTAGGGTGTCCGCGGGACGCAGTGGAGCTCCGCGCCCTATCACCCGAAACCTCGCCGGCGAATTTGAGGAAGTGGCCAAGCCAGAGCCTGCGCGCGATGACTCTGGAAGCGAGAACGAGGTCTCGGATAAGAAACCAGCGAATGGACCGGTCGTCAGAAAACTCCCTGGCAATCGCCCGCCCATGAACAGCAGCACACCTGCAGCTAACCGAGTGATCGGTCGGATTTTGGACCAAATACTGGAGTCGAGTGATTGGATCCGACCATTCACGCCCAAGGCAGTGCGCCAAGCTCTCTGGGTAGAGCTGAAGGGCGAATTGGCGTGGCCCGTGAACACTATGTCAGCCGTGAAGGTGGCAGAAGACACGGTGTCACTGCTCAGAACGATGGGGCTGACGAATCCGTCTGAGGCAGCCCTCCGAGATTGCCCCCCGGCAATTGCTGGCAAAGAGCTGAAGCGGTGGAAGAGGAAGCTTCGGTTCAGCTTTGGAACGTCCGACATCGGGTTGAAGACGCCTCCCACGGTTCGACCGAAGGGAGATGCAGACCCTTCACAGATCCCGCTACCCCAAACACCTAAGAAGAACGAACACGGAAAAGAAAGCGACGATGACGGGGTGTTCAGGGTGAAAACGGAAGGGACACCGTACTTTCAAGACTCCCACATGGTGACTCCTCGGTCGTCCAACAGAGCAGATCGGCTAGCCCGAGACGCAGAGGCCTCTAACGCTCAAAGGGGTGACGCGAGGGGATCGTCAGGTCACGCCGACGCTTTGTGCCTCGCGACGACTCCTCGGATGACGATAGCGGTGAAGATGACTATTACCGGAAGGAAGACGCTGAGTACGATGATCCAAGCGACGAACTGGCTCGCCAAGTGAGAGAAGTTAGCGAGATGGAACGGTTGAACTCTACTCCGAGGCTTGAGCTTGCGACTCACAGATCGCTCGCCCAGATCAATGCCTTCTCAGGGCTACGTAACAAGAGCGAAAATTCGATGCAATGGCTACGAACCTTCGTCTATGAGATGAAGGGGACCCGCACCTCTCCGAACGAGTGGTGTATGGCTTTCGAGTTGAGTCTCCGAGATGGAGCCTTGCATTAGTACCGGCAACTGCCCCGAAAGACGAAGCGTCAGTGGAAATTACTCAGCGATGCGTTCATTAAATACTATTGCTCGCAATTCCGCCAGTCCGCGAAAGCTCGGTATTACTCGGCTAAGCGTGAAGGCAGCGAGCATGTGTGCGACTATCTGAATCGACTAAACGGCTACGCCCGCAACGCAGGAGTGCAATTTGAGAAGAGAGGACGCGAGTCCTAGGAACACGTGAACCGATTCCTCGAATCATGCGGGGACCGAGGTCTCGAGAGACGTCTGTGCCATCTCCGTGTGAAGGACATTCATGAACTGGAGGATATTATCAATGATATCCTCAAGTCGCAAGAACGAAGCTCGACTAGAGAAACTTCTGCGTACCTCGCCCGAGGACGCGACCGCTCTCACAGTCGCGATGAGCGGCGTGCAGAGACCTCGAGGGACGGATATCGACGGGACCGTCACGACCGACACGGACGCGGATATGACCGTCGAATGGACGACTCCCGTCACACACCCCGCATCTCACTCGCGGAAGCATCTCTGTCAGAAATGATGGCTGAGTTGCAGGTCCGCGAGTCGAAGTATGGGAGGTCAGAACGTTCGAAGTCTCGAGACATGCGTCGGACCCTCGAGGACAGCAGCAGTTAAGACGTGGAGGATCGGTCGACAGATGACGATCAATCGGGAAGCGATTACGCTGACCCGTACCACTCTGACGAGCATGATCGTCACAGCGTGGCCGCCAACGACTCTGAACGCCGACCTGAGGCAATCGGGACGTACGGCCAGTCTGAGAACCGCGGCCGTCGCGGAGACTTCCCTAGCAGAGGGCTCGACCGCAATTCCCGCCACCAAGGCCCTGACCGACGTAGTCGTCAGTATGGACAGTGTGCAGCTTGCGGGGGTGCTAACCACTCCGCCCACTACTGTTTCAAGCGTTGTAAGTTATGCAAGCAAGTGCACGACGCCGGCAAGTGGGAAGCCTTCCAGACCATGAGCACCTACCAGAAACGAAGGTCGATAAGAAAGATCTCCTAGTGGAGCTACAGAGCCTTCTCTTCAGCGGCGATTTAAACTAGGCAGACCGCCAACTGAAACTGGGTTGGTCCCAATCGGGCTGCCACAGTTAGCCTCCCCACCGGTAGACGCAAACTGCGTCTATGCGTTTGTGGGTGGGAGCAAATGGCTAAAGACCCAACGAAGAGAAGAAGTGAATGAAGTGAACACGACGGAAATTGAAAAGGAGAGAAACGGAAGTTTCGATGGAGGTGAAAGTGATGAAAGGAGGAATGACGAATGGAATGGTGGTAGCTCAGAAGGTTTGGTGTCGAGCGTCACTAAAAAATCCTGGCATGACTACCAACCCGATAATGTAATTAAACTGTTGTCGGGTGAAAGACTCGGGTGGTGGTCAGCTCAGAAGTTTGACAAACGAGTGCGAATGAGGGCTGTGGTCCAAGGTGCTGTGAATGACGCACGCATGAGGATTCTGTTGGATACAGAAGCGATGTTAGCGTGATCTCGGAGCGTTTCGCCAAGCAACTTCGTTTGCGCGAAGTACGAGACCACGGACGATGTATGGAGATACAGGGATTCACCAAGGGAACGATGACAACAACGAACCGAGCCTCGCTAAAGTAACCCTGGGGTGGAATCAAGTGTGTGAGTATGAACTATGGGTTATGGACCATGGAGGTGGGGTGGACGTAGTCCTCGGAACAGATTTTATGATTCCGGCTGGTGTGCGTCTAGACCTCTTTCATGCGACTGCTCGGCTTCCTGACGAGGTTGAAATTCCCCTCATCAAGACGCAGCGCATGGCAGACACGCGGGAAGAAGGTCCTCATGTCCCTGACGAACCCACCGAGGTCTTGACTATATCGGGGCATGAGTCGCGAGACTATCGGCCAATGCAACCCCCGACCAAGGAGGCTCATGAGTTATGGGTTCGGATGACAAAGGTGTTAATACCGAAGGTGCTGGAGTTTCGACGAGGCCGTCCACGGTGGGTACGGGTGATGAACATCTCGGACCGCTTAGTCACGTGTCCAGTGCATCTACCTCTCTTGCTGTGGGTTCCCAGAGGGGACCTACCGAGGACGGAAGGGTACGTGCGACTAGGCAGGGACAAGTATAACGAGTGGCGAGTCCTCGCTTACTCCCGTTCAAGGGACTCTGATCTCTATAAGGCCGAAGGTGAGATCTACAAACGATGGCTGGCAACCCAACCATCGGCGGTGGAACGAGTCCCGTATACGACTCCCACAAAGATCCTGAGACGACCGAGCGAATCCTCGGACGGGAGCGTGTCTGATAGGGATGATCAGGCGGAGTGCGCCACCGCTACGACAGAACCTTCGACGGAGATGGTAGCAGAGATGGTGTACCAATAGGAGGCACGTCCGAAACTTACTACGCACTCTGACAGGGTGTCGGAGGGCTCGGAAGTGACTCAACTGAAACAGGAAGGAGCCTATCTCGCTGCTGGTACAGTGTCAGAAGATTGGGGTGACCGCGACGCTCCGAATGCGTCCGAACACCCCGGTAATGATATTGAGTTCGAAGATTACGCTCGCGAAATGGCATTCCTGCCGGACCTTACCGATGCCGCATCTACTACGCTCGACTATACTGGACCGCATGTTCGGTACCCGTCTCTGAGCGTGGAACAGCAGGATCGCGTGGTGAAGGTTCTGAAGAGCCATGAACGAATCATGATCTCGAGTGGGAATGCTCTACCGCCACCGGCCTACGGCGTAGTGTGCGATATTGATGTTCAAGAGCATCCCCCATCAAACAGAAGGCTCGGAGGATACCGCTTCGACATCTGAAACAGCTTTATGAGTTGCTGAATGGATTGTTGAAGGCGGGTCTTATCGCCTTTTCGGATAGCCCATGGGCATCGCCTATTGTGATTGTTTTGAAGAAAAACGGAGTGGACACTCGCTTATGTATTGATTACAAGATGGTAAATTCCGTTTCGGCTATTTTGAAGTACGCAATGCCCTTGGTTGATGACTTGCTTACGGACATGGAGAAGTATCTGTGGTACTTTGATGCTGCCAGTGGATTCTGGGCAGTGATGATGACTCAGTGAGCTCGGAAGATCTCTGCTTTTGTTTGTGCACTGGGGCATTTTGAGTGGCTTCGAATGCCGTTTGGATTAAAAAATGCCCCGATGATCTATCAGCGGATGATTGACAATGCTCTGTGGGGGCTCGTTCAACCTCGAGGAGGTTGGTCCGCCTTTGTGGAGCGCGTTCGGACAGCTGAGGCTGCATATACTGGCGACAGTAGTTCACGTACTAAAACTGCTACCCATAGTCGAACTCGGTTCGAAGCAGACAGTGAGAGCCCGGATTTACCCGACTCCCTTTCGGCGGTCGTGAACGATCCAAGGGGTGACATGTTCGCTAGCGGCGAAGCCGACCAATCCTCGCTGGTACCGGTTTTCGAAAGAAGATCGTTTGTTGATGACATATGTTTCGGCGGTGAGTCATTTGACTCCTGCCTCGAGACGTTAGATCGATTATTCTTCGAAGAATGCCGGATTAGCGTCAGCTTTGCCAAAAGCTTGTTTGTACAACCCACTCTTGATTTCATGTCCCACGCGGTGTCACTGGAAGGGTTGCGAGCTGATGCGAGGAAGCTTAAGGCTATCACAGAGCTCTCGTTCCCGAAGACGAAGAAAGGAGTGCAAGCTTTTCTCAGCGCACTGATTTATTAGAGTCGGTTCATCCAAGACTTCGCGGTCTACGGTGCAGCCCTCTATCAAGTGCGCGAGGAAAACTTTGGACCCGGTGGAGACCTGTCCACTGCGAAACGAAGTTTTGCAGCGCTTCAAGCGAAAGTAGCTGATGCACCTATTCTGAGACATTTTGACAGAGCCAATGAGGTCCATGTGATGCTGTTTGCCAACGACTGGGCTCTGAGCACTACGCTTATGCAAGAGCATGACGGGGTCATGCATCCCGTCCGTTTTTGCGGACGTGTGCTGAAAGACAACGAAGTGAATTACCACCCGGCCGAGAAGGAGGCGCTGGCGTTGCTTTTACTATTAAAGACGTGCTACACCCAATTGGCCGGGCGTACGATCAATGCCTATACCAGTTTTTCGACGCTGGGTTGGATCAATACGTCCAAGCCACTCTTCGGACGGTCCACCCAGTTCGCAGTCATGCTGTCTCCGTGGCACCTAGTGGTCCACCGAGTCAACGAGGATGACAGTGCCTTCGCACAACTGCTCCACTCCACGATCACAAATTTTGTGGGGCTAGACGAGGCTTTGCAACGCGTCGCACCACCCTCCAAACGGACTCCGATGGTTCGAATGGACCCGGCGCTGCTATACGCACGCTTACCGAACGACCATCGAGGTTTCGTTACGTCATTTGACGGCCCGGCCAAGACGCCGAAGCATGGAGGGTATGGAAGCTGTGCATGAATCCTCTGGCGACTCCCTGACTGGAAGACAGAGATCGCTGCGAGTGCTTATCTCGAGAGCACAACGGTGAATCAAGCGGAGTACATGGGTACGAACGAGGGCTAACGCGCCGCGCAAGCCTATGGTGTAACCGACTAGTCGTCGTTGGTGACTCGAGACTCGCAATCCAGCAATCTCTAGGGGTGATCGCATGCCTGAAGGAGTCGCTTTTGACTCAGCTGAACATACACCTAGAGCTCGTTGCGAGATTTCAATCCGTCAGATACCTCCACGTCACCCGAGAATACAACTCCTCGGCGGACTCGCTGGCAGGAGAGACGTTGGCGGCAAAGGAGACCAAAACAGCGTTAACCGAGGGGTCGAAGAGTAAGCTAGAACAACTAAACCGAATTCACGAAGTCATCTATGAGAGACCGAACCGATAAGCCACGCAAGTCAGTACCCTGAGGACTCTGTCCGGGGATATGGTGACTCAGCGTGATAATTTTTTCGACTTCGCACTTAAACCGAGGTTCATAACGGCTATAAATAGGCAACAAGCCCAGACAGCCAAGAAGCGAGTGAGATTTGCGGACACCCATGATGGTAAGGAAGACCATCTACTCAAGGTTCAAGCTACTCGTAACCCAGCCCAGAGATATGACACTCAAGTACCCGGGAAAATGTCCGACGCGACCGAGGACCAAGGACGCGACGGGTTTGTGCGAGGACAACTTCGCGGATTTCTGTGAGGGCGCAACTCCACACTTGTCCTCGTCGTCCGGACCCAGCATCGAGTCCACCGACATGGAAACTTCGGCCCGTTCCGGAGCCGTCTCCTGGCCGCCGCTCATGGGCACTTGGTGCGCGTCTTGAATAGCGGATCCAGAAGTCACTCCTTTTTGAACCGACACTTCCTTCGCTTCCTTGGCAGCCGTGCGCCGCTCCGCGTTGTCCTTCCGGGCGTCACGCTCGACGTCTTCCAGAGACCGGTGCGGCTCGACTCCCAAGTTGGTGACTCGGCGCGACTGCCGACTTGGTTCAGACTCCGCCAGCTGCCGTCGCGCTTCCTTCATCCTGCTTCCACTTCCAGCCATATCAACCACGGTTCGAAGATCGGTTAGCAGTCAACACCCTAGGTCTCAATCAATATAATATAAAACAACTCGGTGAAATCCTCGAACTACCAAATCCGGGCCCGCGCACCCCAATGGGGTCAGACTCCGTAAGCAGTACTGGGTGCCGCAAACGGAGGTAGTGTGTAACCTTGTGAATCCCTTTCGGTGTCGTTTACCTTTGGTGGAACGGACTTCTGTGGTGTAGCAGACGGGCAAAACCTCGTTTGCTTCCCACTCCACACCAACAACACCTACGCTCGGCGAGCGTAGGCTTGTCGGGCGAATCCGAAGATCGCCCAGTCCGTTTACAGCGGTGTAGTGGCGCCCTTCAGGTGCCTCCCAAGCCGTCTCCCAGGAGCCGTGCCACGAGCAGACAGCACGCTCCCCTTAATTCGCCGACCTTCTTCTTCTTCTCCTTGTTCTTCTCCTTCTCCTCCTCCTCCTTGAACCCGTGCCCTCCACCAAAGGATGGACGGCGGCTTTCGCCTTGACGGGCCGTCGGTGCAAGACCGCACCGACCTTATGTCGCTTGAGCGGGCCTAAAACCTGCGCTCGTCCGCTCGACGAACTCCTTGCCCCGGGGGCAGACGTCCAGAACACCACCACACACGCTCTTGGACTTACCACTTGGCCGAGGTCGCTTCCGTCACTCCGGGCAGTCGACCTCAGCGGTGGGCATAATCTAGTCCGCGGGGACGGCTTACCTAAGGAGTCGCCGCGTGCCGCTTGTGTTGGGCCCCGAATATGCCACTCTGTATTTCTTTCTTTAACTTCGCTAGGCCCGAAGGCCTTTTCTACATGTTCCTATACTAATATCAAATGAAACGGGCGGTTACGGCCCCTCCAATACTAAAACTAAGTTTAACCGCTGACCGACCCTCTAGGCTCGCCGACCTCCCGTAAGATCGGCGACCTCAGATTCGGAAATATCCAAAACTCCCGGACATAATCGAAACTCCCGGATCGGTGTCTTGAGTACACTCTTGATCCCGATTAGCTAGCACCACCGACCCGGCCAAAGTACGCGAACCTTGGCCTAAATCCGAAAACGCTATACCATAACCCTCCTGATCGGAACCCGAACCTAGTTGGCGAGTGTCCTGATCATCACTCTTCACTGCGATTTCCTGGCCCAACTGTCAGGTCGCCGAGCTTCCTTCTTCGCCGACGGCATGAGCGCGCCTGGGTCACCCACGTCCTCTGCACCATCGCCGGTACGTGACCTTCCCGTGCCCATCATGCCCGCTGGCTTGTCTGCCCGCCGGTTGTTGCGTTGTTCTTGATTACCGCTCTGCAGGCGGTCGTCGATTTAGCGGCGTCGGCTGCTTCTCCGAGTACCTCTCGGTCTACCGAGGCAGCTCCACCTGTTGCGCCGGTGGCTCCAGCTCCGCGCGTGAAGCTTGAAGGCTCTGGCACGGCTTCGGCGTCTTCGACGACTGCTACACATCTTCTGTCAGTTTCTTGTTCGTCGGCGACGTCTGCGCTGATGCTCGCCGACCTGGAACGCGTTTTGGAGCTACGCGATAATCGCTTGGAATTCGACCAAGCTGAGCGGGACGTCAAGCTGGGCAAGTTAGTATCGTATGCCGTTGCCAAGCCTTTCCCAGAGCTGTCCCACGAGTTGTTTCGCCGACTGCAAAGGTCTTCGTCGATCGACGAGCTTGTCGCCGCGTTGGAGAAAGAGATCGTCGGCGGGCCTCACCCGGCAGTGGTCGCTGGTGAGCAGCAGGCTGACGCGTTTGCTGCGCGGGCTCGAGCAGACTTTCTGGAGCACGAGCTGCGCGAAACCATGAAGCGGGTTTCCCAGATCGAAGAATCCGAGAAGACTGCATCTGCGTTGGTCCGATCGCTCATGGAGCAAGTGGCTCAACTGGAGAACCGGAATATTTTGCTGCAAGAGCTCCACCAGTCGACGGATTTGGAGCGTGATTCGTGGAGTACTGAGCGAATTCGTCTCGACGCCACCATCCGCGACAAGGAGCGGATCATTGCATCGATGACCGCTGATTACCGTCGCGACGCTGGCAACCGCCAATTGGTCTTGGGGCGCTGCTACGAGTTGACGGCCCAAGTTCGTCATCTGTCGGATACAGTCGCTATGGGCAACACATCTGCCCACCAACTTCTCAAGCGCCAGCTCGCCGATAAGGACAATGAGATTCGTCGACCTCTCCGCACGATTCGCATGTCCCCCGTGGTCAGCGAATTCCAGCGTCGCAGCCCTTTCTTGGTCGTGGCTGCAAGGCTCGATAAGTTGGTGAGTTGGTGCTCGTCGATTTACTCATTCGCTCACCGATTTTGTTCATTCCAGGTCAACCGATGCCAGGTCTCACTGCTGCCGAGCTGAGTGCCTTTCGTTCGGCGAGCGAGACGCTCCGTCAAGCCGGCCTTGGTATTTCCGGCGACCGTGGTGGGCAAAACCCGCCACCGGCGACTCCTGCAGCGCCTGTGACACCTGCTCTGTCGGCTCCTTGATGACTCCAAGTTTCGTCGGCCAGCCAAGCTTCTTCTCGGCTCCCTAGGTCGTCGAGTGGTGACTTCGGTCGGAGCCACGCTCGCTCGCCGAGCGTCTCTCGTTCGTCGGCCCGCTCTCGCTTGTTGAGCGTTTCGGCTCGCGGGTCCCTGTCAGCTCCGTTGTCGCCGGCCCGGAATGCGATCGTTCGCCGACCTCGCTCTCCGTCAGTTGCTCGTTCCGGAGTCAAGCGCCGGCACTCGCCGGATTCTGACGCCGATTCTTCTGGATCGGCGCTGGTGTCTGGTCATGCTTCCAGTCGTTCGTCGACTTCGTCTCGTTCTCGCAAGAAAGCTCGAGCGACCCCGACTACCTCGCCTGTTTCGTCCAAGAAAAGTTCGTCGCGGCGGTCGACGAACAAGAAGGCTGCTAAGTCTCGGGCCACCGTGTCGCATTCGCCGAGCGAAGATAGTAACGGCGAAGACGGGATTGCTCCTCTTCATCGTCCCCGGCGAACGGCTGCAGCTAATTGCAGCGCCATCCAGCGACTGCTTCACGCTGGAGAGTCGGATAGCGACTCTGAGGTGCTCGGCGAAGCTACGGCAGTCTCTTCGTCGAGTGGCCATGGCCGTCAAGCAAGTTCCGGATCAACCACTGCCTCGTCGACCTCCGCACCTCCACCAAGCTCTCAAGTGACTTCGTCATCTCCGACTCAGGCCCCTCCGGGTTCAACCGCCGACCTGACCTCAGCTAATGCATCGGTCGCGTCATCTGCGTTGGCTGAGGACTTGGCGGGTGCTGACTCATCTGGCGTTGAGAGTTCGTCCACTTCCAAGCAGACGGAAGCGGCTTCGACGCTCGCATCTCTCAGCGGAGCTACCAAGTCAGTCGTGATTTGCGCTCTTCCTCCTGGCAAGCACCCAGCGTGGAGTCCTGGCGAATCTGACTCTGATGGCGGCGATTCGACGGGGGGCGGCTCAGCCGCAACCCCTCTCAACTTGTCGAATAATCTCGTCGAGTCATCGGACTCCTCTGGGGATGAGTCCACGCTCGCCGGTTCCGCGAAGCCAAAGTCGCAGGCCAGCTCAGCGGTTGGATCTGGTTCTCCGCCCCTTGCTTCGCCGACCGTGGCCGTGCGGCCACCTCAAGTTACGACCTCCGCTCCTGTTTCGGCGACGGCCAAGGCGCCTGTTTCGTCCAAGACATCACCTCCAGCAAGGTCTCCCGTACGCTCCGCG